>MU223054.1:1865646-1941608 GCA_018584345.1 Thuja plicata | reverse complement strand
CTTTCTAAAGAAGATGATTCCGCAGCAGTTGACAAGACATTATATAAGTCTATGATTGGAAAACTTATATATCTTACTCAATCTAGACTAGACATATCTAATGCAGTTGGCATTGTTGGAAGATTTGCAGCTGAACCAAAATAGAAACACCTAATGGAAATAAAGAGAATATTCAGATATCTAAAGAGAACTATAGAATATGGTTTATGGTATCCTAAATCAGAGAATGTACAACTTCATGTGTGTAGACGTCCAAAAATATTAATATTATTTTCCCTCTTATTCCTTCTAACTATTTAATTTAATCAATTAAATGGTTTCATTTGGTAATAGTTCAAATACTATTCTAATGTATTTTATTTAAATACATTTGTCTCATGAAATTCCCTTTTTAACAAATTTACATTTATTAAATCCTCCATTTTTCCTAATTCTTCTAAGCCATAATTTATTCAAATTTGATTTGAATAATACCCTAAAACCCTAGCTAGGAACCTATTAATCCTACCCTATTCCTACCCTACTCCCATCACCTCATTTCCTAAGTATACTTCCCCACCTGACTATCCTTTAACCATGCTTAATGGGTGATTCCTAACCTTTTTAAGGCTAATAAAATGCTCACCCACATGGGGAAATTCTCACCAAAATGGGCACCCATTCCTCTTTAATTCCTTTTTACAATTTTGTCTCCCCTTTTGAAATATTGAGCTACTCACTATTAAATGCCAATTTTGACTCAAAATTGGCCATCTTTTCAAGTCTATGTGTCTCCTATGTGGCTCTTATGTGGATGCCACAGAGGTGCCACTTCATCCAAGCCTCTTCCTCTCTCCAAAAACTCTATAAATAGAGGCCTTCTCCTCTCATATTTTCATCTCTCATTGTGCATTGTTATTATGCTAGAATTGCTTTAGAATTCATAGTTATTTTCATGCTTATGTTCTTAGTTTCTATTTTTTGTGCTTTCCATGCTTAAATCACTTAGAAATCACATTCTAGGTTTCTTTTTGGCTAAAATCAATCATATTTTCTTGCATTTTCTTGCATTCTAATCATAGTAGTTTAATCATTGGGAGAAGTTTGAGACAAGTCACTCCATACTAGTTCTTGAATCCTTCTCTCTTTATCTAATCTTGCATTGATCATAATCAATCCACTCAGGGATCCATTTCATTTGTGTTTTGAGAGTGCACATTCACATTCCCATAAGAGATAAAATCAAACAAGCCTCTTGGGTGCAACTTGTTTCCGCTCTATCCGATGATATGAGGATACCTTTTATGTTTTCTTGCTTGCTTTCATTTCACTCAAATTTCATGTGCTAACCCGCTAACAATTTCATGTTTGTGAGTGATTACAGGTTGAAGATTTTCCTCATACTACATTCTGGCATGCCCGGTGGGACCCATGTCCCTAGAATTTCCAACTTCTTGTCTTTATTTTCTTCAAATTTTGCCAAGCACGCGGATCTGCATCTACATTTTATGCAGAGGCATCTATGCAAACATCGGTTCTCCCTAAACTGTCATTTGGCGTCTATGCTAAACCAGCATCTCCACTCTGCACTAGCATTTTCACCTGGAATAGATAGTTTGAGACTTTGCAAATAAAAATTTTTGGTTTTATCAGGATTTTGGGTTTTCCTACTGATTTTAGGCATCTTATCATTCTGTTTTTTTGACTCATTTTACAAGCAGAAACTATGCCAAATTTTCATTAAGGAGAATAAATCTTGATAATAGTTTAAAGAACACTAGATTTTAGTTGTTTTAATACTCTCAAAATGGCTAAATTTGATCAAAATAAAGACTAGGAAGGAGAAAAAGTAACTTTATTTGTTGTCTTTTTGTGCTTATAGGTACATCAACATCCTCATAAACGCTAGTTCATGAACTAGCGTCTGTGATTCACAAACTAGTGTCTACGCATAATCAACATCTGTGCCCTTCAAATCGGCATCTCTGACTGGTATAACAACTCTCTAGTTTTTTGTGTTTTTAGCCTATTTTCTACTTTCTGTCATTTTTTAAGGCAAAAAATAGAATCAGTGTTTGCGCCCTGAACCGACATCTGTGCTCTGTCAAAGTTGGATTTATCATGTACTAACAAGTGTTAAGTTTTTCTTATGTTTTTAACGCTTGTCAAAGGCCAAACTTGAAATTACTAATCAGTTGTTTTGCAGCACCACTTGTCAAAGATGCAATCTTAAGACTACTCACACTTGTATTGCAGGTTGCCTCAGATCTACATCGACCAAATGATCGTGTTTGTATTAATATTTTTTAGGCACCTAGATTAATTAGTTAGATTTTTTTGTCTAATTCTAAGTGAGTGTTAGGGGATTATGCTCTCTTCCCTTTTGGGAAGATCAAAAACCTAGACACACTTACTTAGTGTTGAACAATTGAATCTTTTGGAAAGAACAAAGTGTGTCTTGCATGCTTGTAGAGAAAATGATACTGGATAGGACAGTATGCTCTTTTCCTCTTGTGGAAAAATTAGAAATTCAGACACCTTTTGTCACCAATCCAATTTACTTTGAATCCTTTAGATGGGCCTTCCAGTTGAGGAAAAAATCTCTCGGGAATGACCCACATGAGAACAAGGTGTAAGTCACACCACTCTAACTCACATTAATGAAATTTACTCCTTGGGGTTAAAGCCTCATGAGTCGGTTGGCATTTGAGCTTATACTAGGCTCTCATTTAACTTAAGTGCGGCCTCATGGTCTCAATCACGTTTACGTGACCACTTTTGTCAAGATGCTCTATGGGGCTATACGCCTGAATTGTGCTTACATAGACATAGAGGATACAATCAAACGGAGAACCATACTAAACAGTCTAGGCTTAGAAGCTACCCGGAACACCCCCGAAAGGTGATAATGCCTGTGCAAGGAAGATAGTAACTTCCCCAAGATCACTCGTACATTCGTGCCACCCCGAGCATTTGGAACCAGATAATATGGCGTCATGACTAGAGCCATTACGTGCTTGGTGATGGCCATATTCTAATTATCTCTTGTGTGTGTGCCTAAGCTTACGAGCAAGTATTTTCATGCTATGCCAATTCCTTAGGTAGATTTTGTGCTTGAAGTGCTTGAAGAACATTGACAAATCCAAAACATAGACAAAATATCGAACATTCAAATTTGTCACGTGCTTGTACCCTTCAAGGTTTCTTTGTCCCTTGTCAGATTGTTTTCAGACACATGCTTGTTATTTACCAGGTTTGATTATGTTAAAATTGGTTCTTTCCATGGAACAAATCTATTAAAAAATCAGAATAAGATCAAGCTTTTTCTAGATTATCAAGACAATGTCCTTTTGCAAAAAAATTGGTCTTTTATGAGATATGTCCTAAAAACCTCAAACTATTCATCCAAGATCAGATATACTTATAGGACATGACCGATTCTAAGAAGCATAAGAAGGTGAAAACTTTGTTACCACCCATGCAAAGAGAATAGAAAAACACAACCCAAGAGGCTACCAAGTACCAGCACATTGTCGATTCCGTCAAGCAAGAAATCCATAAACGAGAACAATTTGAAAAAGTGATCTACAACAACAAGGTTGCTCATTTCATGGGCAAATATTGTCTAAACTCTACTTTTGTTGGATTTGAACAATATGACTAGTCGGTTTACCACAACAAACACAAGTTCCTCCTCTTCTTAAGCTCACTTAGCTTGCATTTTAGGACCTCACTTAGGTTGTCTTCTTTAGGAACACATCACACACTCATCCTAGCATGATCTTGCATTAATCAAATCAATCCTAATCAGCCTAGCATCATCCTAATCATCATCCAAAGCATCATTGATCACACCCCTCACTTGGTATTGCATACCCTTTTGAGTTGCTAAAAACCTACATCTTAATCAAACCCCATCCTTGAATGTCCTTAAACTAAGCATTGTTTAGGATAATCCCCTTTGTCTTTTGCAACCTCATCACCTTGATCAAAAGGTTGGTTCACATTAACAAAGAATCTCATCCGCCGAAGACCACAAGTTTGTCTTAGGTAGACAATCATATCCACTTGATCCTACACTAGGGAAAGTAACCCTCGATCCTTGCATACATCAAGTCATCCTTAATCCGTAGAAGCACATCCATTATCTTAAGCATAGCCTAATCCTAGTATCATCATCCTTAGTTTCCTAGGTGCATCCTTGCATACACCTTGCATTTCATATTCCTTTAGGATAGTCATTTCATGCCACCTATCACATGAGCCACTAAGAAGAGGAAGAACATGGATCCTAGTCTTGTCGCTAGCTCATCTAATTCTAGGAGTGACAATACCAATGCCATGGTTACTTATATGCCTCATCCCAATGATCAAATTGAACATATCTGGGTAGACACTAATGAAACTCCCACTCTAAGTACTATGGAAACATTTATCAACCATCCAGCGCTTGTCCACATGGTAAACACCATGAGTGGACACAACAACAACTAGGTACTCTTGGACATCCAACAACAAGGACTTCAAATTCCACCTTAGATTATACCCATACTTGTCACATGACCTATGGCACTTCCAGGGGAACATCCTTATCCCACTAGAAACAAAGTTTTTGATCCACTTCAATGAGCCCTACAAGTGGGAAATCTTCTCATGCAAGTAGTTCATCCCTCCATTCCACCTTCCATCATGCACACAACACCCTCACCTACCTTGGGAGCCCCACCTCCTGATGCTACATCAGTAGCGCAAAAAATACCCCCTATCACTATGCAAGCACCTCTACAAGCCACAGTCGCTCCTCTTTCGCAAGCAATCCCAACATTCGTTGCAAACTTTCCACCACCACCAGTCAGCACACAACAAACCACCATTCCACCCATTCCTACTCAACCCATTTAAAGCACTACAACCAGTTCACAACATCAAATCACCCAAGTATCCATGCCTATTCTGCCTTTCTTCACCATAGGCATGCCACCTACCAATGCCTATAACCAACCCTTATTTCCACAAGGGTCCACTTTTGACGCTCCACCAACAATGCAATCACAATGAATGCCAACAGTTCTACCTCAAACATTGTTCAACCCAAATCCCCCCATAATGCAACCATCTATGAATCCCTTTGCTGTACCCCAAATTCCCACACAACCAATCCAACAACAACAAAATCCACCTATCCAACAACAACAACAACAGAAACCTATCCAATAGTAGCAACAACAACCTCTCCAGTAGTAAAAATCCATCTAGCAACAATCCCAACAACAACAAATACAACATCAAATCACCAATCCATTGACATCTCAAGCACAACAACAACCAATCAACCCCTTCACCATTGTACAACCCACTATCCAAACTACACAATAGCCACAACCACAAATGTAGGGGGAAAATCCCCTCATGGCACAACCACTGCAACAGTTTGTTAATCCTTTTATCCAACCCGTGCAACAACTGCAAAATCATTCCGCCAATTACATAGCCATGCCATCTTCCACTATATCACACACAATTCCCCCTCCACAACAAGTTTTCACTGGGGCATTCCACTACAAAACACTTATCCTCCATCTTATACAAGTGTGCAACAGGTTCATCCCACTTATCCAACGCCACAAAAAATACAGGCCCCTAGTGAGAATTGTCTAATAGGTCCCTTGATCTTATACTTTGAGGAAGATACTTATAGCAAGTCATTTGTGGAATGGTAAGTGTGAATGACAAGAAAAGATACAGGAAAGTGAAGAGAAGAATATCAGTTGAGTTTCATTCATCAAGGATCTATGTGAAGAAGAAGTGAAATATTACAATACACTGGAACTGATTAAGACAGTAGGTCTACTCTATAGTTCATCATCAGATATAGTGCATATCTGTTGTACAAAAGGTTGTAGCCTTAACCATTGAAGCAGTGAGATTTTGGACAGTGAGTGCTCAACCTTAACCAAGTTATTTGTAAAAGAATCCTAATAGGGTCAGACCCTTAACTAGGTCACTATACTTATTGCATTGTAAAGAACAACTCCTAACAGGGTTGCAAGATCTTCTAACAGAGATTAATATAAACAAGTATAGCTCTTTGTGGGTGTTAATTCCCACTGGGATTTTACCATTTGGTTTCCCCGTAACCAAATTGTGGTGTTGTCTATTATGTTATCTGAATGTGAATTTACTTTATTGTATTCTAGAGTTAATAAAAGAAAAGAATTAAATTAGTTGATAACTGATTCACCCCCCCCCTCTCAATTATCCTTTGGGACTATTCTAACAAATTCATCTCATTAGTCAAGCTATTAATAAAGATATCCATCTTCTCTTTTTTAGGTACACTTAGAGGGTATCTAGCAAATAACACCCTCCATCGTTGTAAGAAAAGTAGGAATCCTTCTCCCTCTCATTTCTTGGTATCACATAAATTTATCATCATAACCTCATGTTTGATATTGTAGGAATAATGAGTCATGAATTTGGAGGCCAACTCTTCAAAGGTTCAGATACTGTAGGGTAACTTTGAAAACCACTCCATGGCCATGCCTCCGAAACTTCTAGGAAATAACCTCATGAGGTAAGTCGTATCATGCATGAACTCTAGGCTCAATGCACAAAATTCCCTTAAGTGATCTTGAGGATCAGTTGTTCCTTCATACTTTTTGTATTTAGGAAAGATAGCATTAGTTGGGAATGGAACCATAATTAATGACTTATCAAACGGAAAAGGACATGAAGCTTTGATACAAAAGGGTTTAGGAACCTCACTTTGTTTCATCGTGTCCAATTGCATTTGGAAGAGTTTGAATTGTTTGTTCATGATATCGATAGGATTAGCCTTAGCTTCTTTTTATTTTAGTTGATTGACATCACAGTCATGGGGAAGTTTTAGACCCATTTGTGCTAGGTCTAGGAAGTATTTTTCTTTGTCTTTTTCCAACACTTTTTCCATGAGCTTCATGAAGAAGGGACTTTGTATTGCTTCATTAACCTTTTCATCAGTTTCTTCTTCATCATTAGAGTCAATGTTGTGCCCATTGTTATTATTATTGTTTAAACCTTGGTTTTTAGGGTCAAGATTTACTCCTCCAAGATTGTTGTTGTTTAACCCTTGGTTTTTAGGGTCAATGTTTCCTCCTCCCATGTTATTGTTGTTTGACCCTTGGTTGTTAGGATCAACATTTCCTCCTCCATTTTTGTTCGTATCTTTGTTAACATGGTTTATTTGATCGGGGTCCATGTTTCCAAATGGAAAAGACATTTTTGGCTCTGTCTCTTTTATAGGTTCTTGTAAGGGTCTTGAAGAAGTAAAGTTATCACTTAGAAAAGGACACTCCTTCCTTAGATAGGTTCCGTCAGATTGCATGATAGATTTGATATAATTAGATCTAGTAAAAGCCATCATGAACATAAATCGTATAGAGATCTTAGGATTTTATCTTCAATTAAATGATCAACCCTTGGGTAATTTTGTGAAATGTCTAAAAATGGTGGATTTCGATCAAGTTAAAAGTATACAGAGGTAAAATCTCCAAAAGGGTATCCAAAAATGTAGGTATCTTGTTTTCAAACCTTTTGAAAATATCCACTGTTTTCCCTTCTTTGTTTGTAGGCATCACTTCCTATTGTGTAAGCGTCACTTTAACGTTAGTATACATTGACTGGAATTCTTGTATGTGGCACTCCACAATTAGTACATGGCATTTTCCTGTTGATAGGCGTTATTGAATTGTTTCCAGGCGGCACTTTCCAGTGACTTACGTGGTTTTTGATAGATGATAGGCATCGTTTTAGTTGTTTACACGTCACTGAATTGTCTGTGAGCATCACTTAATTGTTGATACGTGACACTTCATAGATCAAAGTTGAATTTTCAATTTTTTTAGGTTTTAAAATTTTAAGGTCTTTGATCAGATCTGTCAAAGAAGATTCTTGCTTGAAAATGAAATACAAACTCAACACACACATAAAATTTACATTATGTCCCTAAAACAACACTAAAAGTGTATGTTCTCGGTCGTTTACACAAGTATATCACAATAAATTCTTTCAAGCAATCTACCTAGAGTCAAAAAAATTTGGATTTTAACAATTTATCTAAAAGGTAGGCTTAGTATTTTAACCGATTTTTAATGAACACCTCCGTTCTAAATCATGTCAAGTTTCTTTACCCCCTTGCAGGCTTCCCACACACACAAAAGTATGATTTTGCGCAATCCTAAAGGACTTCTCAAGGAAGTGAGGATGACTTGCACACAACTTAGTCACTTTATGATTAAGGTAAAGTGCATTTATTTATAGTGGGTTGGTTGATATCATGGCTAAAGCGATTGTCTCCCACTTTGGGTCATTCCCTCTCACCACCATCGTAAAGGAATTCTTGGGAGGACGACCCTCTAAATTTCTATTTAATCTAGCATAGATAAAAAACAAGAAATTGAACTTGTTTCAACAAGTTTGGGAGTTTGATTCACTTAAAAAGTGAAGAGCATATCCCTATTGTCATTCCTTGTTCAAAACACCTCAAACACACATGTTCTTTTTCAACCCCTTAACAAGGAGGTTCTTAAAATTGAAGTGTTTGGTTAATTCCTTATCCCTTTCTTTCTAGCAAATTAAACTCACACGTTTGGCTTTTTGATCCACTTCGCAAAGTGGAGAGCATATGTCTAATGTTTGTTCAATTTGGACAATAATAGGGTTTTTCTTATCAAACTAGATTTAAAGAAATTGCCACAATTTGATCAATGCAAGCTTGTTAAGATAAGTACCTCATTTTTCGAAGCTAGCAAAGGCTAGGTGCATTTTTGATGGATTTTGGTTTTTTTCTACTCACCTAGTGACAATCATTCCCACTCTGAATCCTCCAACAAGTTAGTCAACATAACCAACAAAGTGAAGAAAATCTTGAAAATAAAATTGACAACATGCTCCTAAGTTCTTTTTGATCAAATTTTGCAAAATCAAACTTAAAGAACTCAAAAACAAGAAGTCAATTTAAAGAGTAGGAAATTTCTTTTTGTATGCAAAAAATACTTTCATGTAGTGACCATACAAATGTTCTTCTTCCTTTCAATTTTCTAAAATATTGGAAGTATGAATTTTCTTAGCATGTTTAATTTGTGCTCTTACCTCTTTGCTAGGCCTTGTAACTCAAAGTTCTGGTTTCCGTACTTTTAGAAGTTTTGTCATCTGCAGAAAAGAAAAACACAAAGTTTAAAAATGCATAGGTGGTAAATTAAATTTCACGAGCATTACAGAAAGTTTAAAATGCATCAAAGTACAAATCACATGCGGTATTTAACAGTTCACAAGCGACACTTTGCAGCTCACAGGCAATGCTTTACAGGCTTATGTGTCACACTTTGTCTCATATGTGGTGAAAGAAATTAAGATAGAAATAGAGTAAAATTTGCACGCATCATTTCACTATTCACAGGTGTCATTAGATTGCTCATAGGCATCATTTTACCTATTTTCTACAAAATAGACATAAAAGTGAGACCAAAAACACACAAAACTTGATAAAATGATGAAAAATGAGGCCTAAAGCCCCACGGTGGGCGCCATTTGTGTGTGAGTTAATACACCTTCATGAAATTAGGACAATTAAGTAGAATTCTATAGAAAGAAATAAGCAAATTAATCTAAAGAATTGTATTTAAAATCCATAACATCTCATGGCTCTCTAATTAGGCTTTTCAAGTAGAGCTCTTAGCCTTAATCTCTACTAGTGACCTTCCTATAATGAGAAATTGATGATAAAATGCTTAATCTAGCTCTCAATTCTCTCAATTTGATACAAAATGGACTCAAATGCTCTCATGAAATGCTATGATCTCTCAATTTGCTATGAAATTCTCTCACTATTTTCTCAAAATGCTATGAAATTGCCTATAATGAAGATTCTTTTCATTCAAATTTTCTACGATCTCTTATGCTTGAAAAATGCTTGTATTTATAGTAAAATCCCAAGGGTAGGGGTTAGAGTTAATTGATCATGGGTTAATCATTGGTTGAGTTTGATCTCTCAAATGGTTTCAAATAAGGGGACCATTTAAATGTTTTCCTCAAAGGGTGGGACAAGATGAGTGGATGAGATTTTAAAGGATAAATGAGAGGTTGAGATGCAAAATTGGAGTGATCCATGTGCAAGTGTGTTCTCAATTCTCATTGGCTCCTTTGTTTGTGTTGAAAAGATATTAGGATTTTAATTAATTCAATCATTTAATTAATTTAGCCATGTAAGGAATAGGTTCAATTTGATTTTTGATTAAACTATACAATTAATTGATTAAAATCAATTGCATAATTTGACTAATCCTTTTAGGCTTGTATTTAATTATTTGATTTCATGATTAATTGATCCCTTGATTTAAATTTTATTTAATCCACTTTTATTGATAAATGTCCATTTGAATTGATTTTGATCCATTTTGAAGGATTTGAAGCATTTTGATGAGATTTAGAGATTTTGATAATACTAAGACACCTGGTCAATTTTGGGTGTCTACACAACCATCTTAACTATACTACCTAGAGCACTATCATAATAACCATTAAATATTTTAACTAAAGGCCAAGAATGACCATACAAGAAAATTTCTTTAAAGTTATACATCATAGTATCATTAAGGTAATCCGAAAGTAAAACAAGGCCTTTAAGACTAGTATCATAAAAATAACAAAAAGGAAATAGGAACCAAAGAACTAGGCCTCCTTTCAGTGCATTTATTTGATAATGTCATCCAATCCCAATCCTTGGTCAAGAACTTAAAAATTCCTTGAAATTTACCTCTTCTCTATCCTTCTTTCCCAACATGTCCTTCTGCAGTAAACACAGTGTGGTGACTGAGAAATGCATCATTTTCAGTGCAAAATGAGAGACCCCCTAGAACCTTCTATCCATGCCTACAATTTCCTTTTTAATTTTCTCAATCTCTTCTTAAACAACCACACTCCTCTCACATTCCTCTTAAGTTTTGGTTTTATCCTTGTCCTAGCAAGAGATGTAACCTTGTTCATAGTATCCACATTATGTGTAAGGTTAATGGATTCAGTTTTAGGCTTTCCAAGATGTGGGAGGAACTACTGGTAGCAAGTAAATGAGCCTCCTTCTTAGGAATTTTTTCCTCTAAGCTCTTTCTTACACTCTGCCCAGCATCATATAACTCCAAATATTTCTTCAAATTATTTTCCTTCCTGGAAGGATTGGTTTCTAGTATAGTATACCAGTGGGGAATGCTAATCTCTTTTGTGACTTCAATGTCTGAAATATTGAACTTAGCTTTCTTTGGATCTTTGGTTTTCAAATTATGAGGAGGGTTATTCTCTTCTTCTCCTTCAGTATATGCACATATTTTGTGTTAGGGGAGGTGTACGAAGGGGATTGAGGGGTTTCAAGGGTAGGATTCTTGATGCATTTCATTTTTATTGGGCCAGGGGAGTCCATTAAACTAGTGAATGGAAGGGGCTGAAGAGGCAGGGGTGTCCTAAACAGTAAAGGCCTGTAGAGGATAAAGTGAAAGATGAAAATGGTATAATCTGAACATGAGGTTTTTTTGTAGGATGGTATACTTTTTTCCCTAGTTTTTAGCTTCCACCACATCCTTAATAGTATTCTCTAGCAAGTGGAGGAGAAAAAATGAAATAGAAATAACATCTTGATTTCTAAAATTATTTAAGAAGGGAATATAGTAATAGTAATAAATCCCAAACCTTCCTTTTAGGGTAAATTATTTCATGAAAACCATACACACATGGTCCCAAGGCTCTGGTAATTTCTCCCCTTCGTAACCTTTCCAAAATTTAACATGTTGTTCCTTTCCGTGGAAGAACGTATTGAGACTAGCCACATCAAAAACCTTGCTTATATTTTTCCATTTCTACCCTTTGTTGGAGAGGTCAATGTCTTGTGAAATAAGCTCATCATTCACCTCAATGAGATGCATCTCATGGTAACTCTTCTCTTTTCTCAGGATGGAACAAATTTTTGAGAAAGGCTTTCATCAAAACCCATCATGTATTCAATAAAATAGGT
This sequence comes from Thuja plicata, assembly GCA_018584345.1. Lineage (NCBI taxonomy): Eukaryota > Viridiplantae > Streptophyta > Pinopsida > Cupressales > Cupressaceae > Thuja > Thuja plicata. The sequence goes on along the minus strand of MU223054.1, from coordinate 1,929,592 downwards.
AATTCCTCATTTTCACATATACCACAGAATGAAATTATTTTTATAATCATCATGCTTGTCTACTTCAATAGAAACCTATTCTTGACCCATGGTATTACAAGACATATCTGAAGTGCTTTTTGTGATGGAAAAAATAAGGTGAACCTTAGTTGAAGTGTTGCAGAGATGCAAAAAACCCCAAGTTGAAGTCAACAAAGAGAAAATGTACAAGGAACTAGGGTAAATGATGATAATTAGTGCCTTTATTACACTTAGTTCCACCCTTTTTATCCAACTTTGAAAAGGTATCTCCCTCGTGCGAGAATTTTGTCTTAAAAAAAAAAATGGTAATTATTAGGTTGACACTGATGATGTAATCTAATAAAATCCGATGAGCCAATGTTGAAATTATTTTCATGAGCCCCTATGAAATGAGCTTCCCATATACTAAATTCAAAAAATCACCACTTCAATCCATTATGAATAGGTAAGGGATGACATGGGTCACACACAAACACACCTTGTGGCATCCACAAGCACATTGTCGATTGATGGGAAGGAAACATATAGATTTCCAAATTTAAACTCTAACTAATATTAAAATGTAAATCCCAAAGACCCTATAAGAGGGATCAAAGAAAAAAATTAGTAATATCAATTAGAAAGGAAGGGGATTTTTTCCTTCCTTAAAGGGGACTTTGTGGTATTAGACAAACAGTGATCCATCCTCCAACAGTGTAGGCCAACCCTTTCCAATATGAAAATAACAATAGAGTCAGTCACAACATTTCCCTCTCTAAAAGTGTCCAATATGAAAAAATCCTCAAACCCTTCTAGAAGAGTCCTTATATCTTCTAGGATTTCCTCCACTTTCTAGCCTATAGTCATTTCACCTCTAGTTTCTTCAATAATCAACTTGGGTTCACCATTTATTTCTAAAAATTTAATGCCAATAGACAAGGCAATCTTTAGACCCTAGAATAGGGCCATCCCCTCCACTTGGTTTCTAGTATGGTCCCTTAATATTCTATCATAAGAATCAATTAGGTCACCTTTTTATCCCTAATCATGCATCCTTTTCCCTCTTTACCCATTCTGGTCATGCAAACAAAATTTAACTTAAACTAGGGTAGGCGTCGAGCTTTCCACACTGTGTTTTTTTCTAGAAAGTTTCTTTTAATCTATCAAATTTGTAAAAGTCCTCAGGTAGCTTCCATCTTTTAGTAAGATTACAATCCCATACAAATGGAGGAGAACTAGGGATTTTCCAATTACTTACAACAATATTTTCCAATATAAGTTTATTGCAAATCAAAAGCACATTATTAGCAGTGTTTTAAGTGTCCTTGAATATCTTGTTCTTCCTCTCCTTCCATTGACACCAAAACACAAGGGAGGTATTTGTTTCCAGAGTTTCCTAATGAGAGGGTGATTTGAAGGGAATTTCTAATTAAGAAAAAATTGTTGAATATTATTTTCAAACACCCAATGAAGGCTAAACCTCTATAAGATATTTTTCTATACTTGTGATCCAAATTGATAGCGGATCAAGAGATGTTGAATTGTCTCCTCTTCCTTCTTATAGAGGATGCATCTATTGGGAAATTGGAATCCCATTTTCACTATATTATCCTGGGTTACAATTTTACCATGCAAAGATGTCCACTAGAAGAAATTAATCTTTGGAATAAGATGAAAGCTCCAAACCTTCTTCAACCAATTAGGGTATTGTACTTTATCAACACATTGTAAGCAAACATAATAGAAAATGTTGCATTTAGAGTCTTTTCCAATTGAATTTATCTTCTTTAGGGAATAGGGGGAGTCTCACTTCCAATATCTATGATTGCAGTTCAATAGCTTTAGGAAGAAGATGAGGCCTATCTCTGACACTTTGTTCTAGAAGTTTTCATTTTCTTCTAGGGGTGAAATAATCATAAATATAAGTCCCAAATTATATCTTCATCCTTCCCATTGGTTGGCTAAAAGGGTCATAAAAAAAGTCATTTTCTCCCCTATCCAACAGTCTTCCCAAAATCTAATCATCCTCCCATTTCCTATTCACTTGTTTAGACCTTCCCCAATGAGAGCTTTGCATTTGAGAATGTTATTCCATATTTTTGATCCTTTCGATAAACCATTTGAGTCAAGGGATATATGAAAGAAACCATGGTTAAGGTATTTTTCCTTCAAGATTTTACTCCAATCCACTAGGCCAATAGCCACATTCCAACCAACTTTAGCAATTAAAGCTTTGTTTTGGTTAGTCAATTTCCTAATCCCAAGGCCTCCCTGGTTTTTGGGTTTACAGATTGTATCCCAATTAACAAACTTCGGTCTCTTTTTTTATTCAACACTAGTCGAAGGGAAAGTCCTTTGAATTCTCTCAAGTTTCTTAACCATTATACCTAAGATTTTAATTAGGGATAAGAAGTAAACCATGATACCCTGGAAAAGATTGAGATAAGATGGATTTTCCCTACACTACTCAACAATTTATCTTTGCACCTAGCTAATTTTCTTTGAATTCTCTCCAAAATAGTGTTCCAAAAGGTAGAGGTGACCTCTTTAAAAATGAGAGGGAGGCCCAGATAAGTACCAAGAAGGGTAGCACACTAACAAAAAATAATGTTTGTGATCTTAGCCTACATGTCTATATTAGTATTGAATAAGTATAGGATATGTTTTTCATATTTAATACACTAGATAGAGGCTCTATCATAATCTAGAAGATAGCTTTTCTATTACCTTACTTCTACCACTAAGGATTTTCTAAAGAGAAAAGTATCATCAACAAAATGTTGTGAAATTGAGGGTGGGAGTGTGGTAGCCAAGAACTTCAAAAGCCATGGTAAAAATGTAGGGTGATAGGAGGTAACCTTGCCCAATCCCTTATCAGCTTTGAAGAACCCCCAAGGGACCCCATTCACCAAGATTGAGTAGTGAATTGTCCCTAGACATTCCTAGATAATCCCAATCAATTTTTTACTAAAACCATGTTTAAACAACACTTTGTACAGGAAGTGCCATTTAACTTTATCGTAAGCCCTAGAAATATCTAATTTTAAGGCCATAACCAGGATTTTGATTTTATCTATAGAGTGGATTATCTCATGGGTGGAAATGGTGGCATCTAGAATTTTTCACCCTAGGAGAAATCTTTTATGGTTGGGACTAATAAATTTATCTAGAAGGGGTTTTAGGAAGTTGACCAACACATTTGAGAAAATCTTATAGATGGTATTGCAGAGACTTATAGGTTTGAAATCATCCATGCACTTTGCATCCTTGACTTTAGAGATGAGCACAATGTAAGTATTGTTTAGTTTATTCAGTAGTTTACTATTCCTAATAAAATCTCTTGTGTCATTGTCACATCAAACCTGACAATATCACAAAATTCCTTGAAAAAAGAAAAGGGGAACCCATCAGGACTAGGGGCCTTGTATGCACCCATTATTAAATTTGACTTCTACTTTTGTAATAGGGCTAAGGAGCTACTTATTACCATCCTCCCCAATGATAGTTAGGAGGTGGCTTAGTAGTCTATCTTGCGCTTCTCCAAAATGGTTTCCCTCATTGTCCACATACATATTGAATAAAAAATGGAGAGGCAAGCTCACCAATTTGTCATCTTCCATAATATCCTAATTACATTCATTTACTAAATATTTAAAAATATTATCTTTTTGTGCCTACTGGTATTCCTATGGAGAAAAGTTGAGTTCTTGTCACCCTCCTTAGACCATTGAATTCTTAACCTTTGTTTCCAAAATATTTCATCCTTTCTAAGGTTGTCTTTCCATTTCCTTATCCAACCTTATTTATCCACATGTAGGGACTGTCAAAGGTTACCAGAAGAAATCATATTCTAAATGTAATCTAATTTGGAGCCAATTTCTTGCTTCTGCTTAAAGATGTCCAGATATTTTGAACTATTCCACCCTCTCATTTATTTTCTAATGAGGTCCAGTTTTTTTTGAAATTATGTACATTGCAGATCCTTGGACAGAGGTGGTCCACCACCTTTGGATATAATTTTTAAAATATATATGGGAGGTCCACATTATTTCACCTTAAAGGAAGGGGCCAGAGTAGGGTTTTATACACTCATTGGAGGAGAATGGGGCTATGATCAGAGATAGTTCTAGGGAGGGCCTTGAGAGAGGCATTACACCCCAAGTACCATATAGAAGAAAAAAAAATATCCAACCTAAATTGAATCAAATGAATTCCCTTCCTATTATTAGACTAGGTATAGGGATTACCTTGCAGTTCCAGATCTAAGATGGTAGTCTTGTTGATGAAGTAAGAAAGACCATTCATACTGTCATTATATTCCATTTAAACTCCTTATTTTTTTATGAGAATATGGGAGAGTTGAATTCTCTTGCCACCTTTTAGAGAGCATCCCGGTCATCAAGAATAATGGAAGACACTACCTCCCACACAAGATTCTTTCCTTCCTGGGTGTTAAGAGCATAAATATTGAATAGGTGCCATGTGCAACTGCAAAATTTTAAAGCCACCACGAGTTAGTAGTGTGAAAAAACATAAGCCTTACCAGCCACCTTATTAGGATTCCACATGGTTCCACACCTCTAGAGGCACCATCAACTTCAATATTATAAAATGAGGAGCCCGACCATAACCTTGCAACCACTGTATAAAAAGATTGATAAGACATCTTAACCTCTTTTAAGTTAAAGAACATCAATTTTTAAATCCATGATATACTGCCTAAGAGAAAACTATTTTTGGGAACTATTCAGTCCCTCATGTTCCATGAAAGGAACTTCATTTATTACTTCATTGATTTGTATCCAGAGTCAATTACTGCCCAATGGCAATTTCCTTGGTCATAACCTTGTATCTTAGCACCCTTTCTGATGATCTACCAACTTTTCTTTATATCCCCATATCATATTTTTTAGTTCTAGTTTTATTTTTTGGAACTTCTAGTCATCTTTGTCCATGCCATCTAGGGAAAAGTTGAGGACGATGGTTTGCAATCTGGGGTGAGAATCATTGATTTAGTTACCTCACAATAAAAGTCATTAGTGCTAGAAGACAAGTGGGGGGTTGCATTCAAAGTAGCAATTTTATTTTTATCTTTGATAGAGGTGACTACCCCTACTTCCTTCTACTATTGTTCCATATCAATAGTTACTTCCCTAGGACCTTTAGAAGACAGAATTTCATCTTTGGAATTACTATTAGTATTCTTCTTTTTAACTATCCAAATATTCATAGGAGAGGAAATCAAACCTTCATCAGCCTCCAACAGAGAAATAGGTTGTATGCAAGATAGGGGCAATCTCAAGCTACCAAGAGGAGGGATTTCACCTTCCTCTAACAAGCCTTGGGGAATGAAATTTTCTTGCCTACATGGGATTTCCTTCATCAGAGATCCTAGTGATTTTATTAGTTCCTGTAGATCATCACTAAATGGGTATTCCTCCAGCTCACCAGGGTTTGGGTTCTTCTACACATTCACCCTCAAGCTCAAAGGGAAAGAACATTTCTCCTTTAGCTTAGGTTCCTTCAAGGATGGTGCCTTGCAATCCAAAACAACATGACCCTTTTTAACACATCACTTACAATAGAGAGTATCATTCTCATAGAATAAAGCTTGCGTCCATTTCTCCCATTTAGATTTCAAAGTGATAAAATTGGGAAGAGAATTATTTATAGCTACATTGATACAAAAGTGAGAAAAAACTAACCTAGACTTATCAAGAGTGACCACATCAGTAGTAACATACAAGCCAAAGGAGTTCCCAATCTAGAAAAATATTTTGTCCTCCCACAATTCCAACGTGAGGCCAGACATACAAACCTAAATAGGAGTCATCCTATTGATTTTAGGAGATAGATCAAACCCTGGTTTTGATTGAGACCACATAAGGAAGTATTTACCATACGTCCATGACCTAGAAAGGACAAAAATGAGATCTTCCTTTTCCATGAATTTAAATAGGAATAACCTATTGGAAAGTTGAATTCTTGAGGATGCATGACCCATTTTGGCTTGTCATCATGGCAACAAAGTCATGTTTAGTTTTTGTCTTGAAAGACAAAATGACGAAGTATGGAAAATAGGGCTGATAGAGATACTCAGTGATCAACACATCACTGCATGTGTGAGAGATTGAGTCAACTTATGCGCATTCAGATATAAGTTGTATGACATGTGTACATGCTACATCCAGAAATGCATAGTACAAAACAACAATACGGAAAAGTTATAGGCAGATCAATAGACCAGCAGTCTAGAAGACAGAGCATGAAAGCCGACTACTGTTTTGATCAGCATGAATTATTTTGTAATGTAATGGATAAGCGCCTTTTTTTCTATGTTTTTAATGATGTAATTATCATTGTAGTAAACACGCTTGAGCTGACTTGTTCGTAAGCATTGTATATTTTGTTTTAGGGCTGACTAGTGTTTTATTTTGGGTTGCGCCTATTCGGATATGAACATATAAGTATGTAATGTTACAAGCGTCGATTATTATGCAAGAGGAAGATACAGAGGGATAGTATAATGAATTCAGTATATGATATACCTCTTTAAGAGAGTAAGAGCATTCGTGCATACACGTTACTGATTAGACAACAGTGTCATCACAACAGTTCATTTTGATATAGTGCATATCATCTTTCAAAAGGTTGTAGCCTTCATCTTATTGGATAGTGAGCCTAGGCAGTGAGCCATATACCTTTAACAGGGTTTTGTAAAAGACTCCTAACAGGGTCAAACCTTTAACCAGGTCATTGTACTCATATTGTAAAGACTGCTTTTGACAGGGCAAAGGAACTCTCACAGGTTCATTATACTTAGTAAAATATTTGTGGGTACTAATTCCCACCAGGTTTTTCCTTTGATCAAGGTTTCCCCATAATCATATCATGTGTTATGAGTTCTTATGTTAAGCTTCATTCTATGTATGTTTGATTTATGTTTAAGTTGCTAAAAAGTAATTAATAGATAAACATTGATTCACCCCCTCCCCCTCTCAGTGTTTCTAAAAATTGGTATCAGAGCTCTAGTCCTTAGGAAATAATTTTAACCACTTGAGGTGATCATGGAATCAGTAGAAGAAAAACATTTGAAAAATAATTTTGAAGTAGCTCTTGAAGATCTTGATAGATCTGAAAAAGAAAATGAAGAACTTAAACTGAAAGTTGATGGCTCACAAATGCTTATCAAGAAACTAAGAAAAGATTTGAAAGATTGATCTACAAGTGACTTAGGGAAAATGATCAAAAAGTTCAATGAAGAGAATATGTCTCTGGAAGATAAAGTTGAGAATCTGGATGAACAGCTCACAGACAACAAAATTGCTATTGAAGAAAAGATCAAAGAAAGAAAACAACTAGATGATGAACTTTTAAAAGCAAACATAAAAGTTCTGGAATTGGAAAACATAAAAAAGAAGTTGGAATCTAAATTAACAGAAGCAAAGGATAAGATTGATAAACTCCACACAAGTTCCAATTCACTTCAATCTCAGCTCAATGCACAAAAGCAAAAAGGCGACACTACTGGTCTTGTATTCAATATAACACAAACTGAAGTCAATTCATTACAAGAAAGAGAGAAACCTCATGAAGCATCTTCAGAAGAAAGGAAAGTTGAAAATGTTGAAGATATTAAAGAATATCTACCAAAAGGGAAATCAAGCAAGTTAACAGAACTTGTTATGCTTGCAACAAAAATGGTCATTTGGCAAGAGATTGCAAAGAGGTAAGACCCTTTAATGGTTATTATTTCTCTTGTAATAAATTTGGTCACAGGGCTATACATTGTAGAACAAATCAAACAAATCAGTCACAGCAGAATCAAAGAAGAATGAATCAAAACAATCAGAGAAATCAACCTCAAAGAAATTTGTAGAACACTACATGTCAGATATGTAACTACAATGGACACACAACAAAGCAATGCAGCATGATGAACAAGAGCATCAAACCTCCTATCATTTGTCACACATGTGGAAAGGCTAGACACATCTCAAGGTTTTGTAGATCCAAAACTCAAAAGTAAGAGGATCCTAAGAAATCACTATTTGAAGAGAAAGGAGAAGTTAAGTTTGTTCAAGCAAATGAAGATTCAAGAAAAATTTGGGTTGAAGTAAAGAAGGACAATGATGTTGTCAAAGTAGTTGATGCATCCACAGTGGATGCACCCTCTACTTCTGCTTGAATAGATCTTCTTGGTCTTAGGGGGAGCTATTCTAGCTCAGGACCCCTGCATGGTTGGTATACTCACCTTTGAGTATCTTCCTATGACATCATGGTTACAGGAATGTAATATTGCTATGTGCATTCATGCACTGTCTAAAATGCATCAGGATCTAAGTTTTAAAATCTCTGAGTAATTTGCGTATGGTTGCAAACATTAAATGTGATAGATTGTATAAAAGAAAGTAAGTGTTCGATATTCCTCACACTTGCATTCAAGAGAATATAATTTGGAGAGCATTGGATCACTATACATCAAGGCACGGAAGCATAACAGATTTGGCAGTTAAGCGAATAGACAAGGAGTTTGAAACGGAACCCTAGCAGTCGCGCCGTTTCAGAATTTCATGAAACCCTACTTAAGCAAGTTCCAAGTAAGTATGGCAACCCCAGTTGTGTTTGCTATAGCAGAGTGGAAGAGATTTGTATTCAAGAGGCATCCATTCAAATCCATACTAGATGATGTGGAAGGGGCTTCCTCCAAAACCCCGCTAGGTGTTGTTCACGTGGAAGATATTCGTGCATATATTTACTATAAGAAGGAAACAGTAGGAGATGTCATCATAGCCACTCATATGGGATCAATGATGAAACTTGATTTCACATTCAAGGATGAGTTTGTGCACTTAACAGATAACCCTATTTTTGAATACTCAAATGCGCATGAGTTTGATGAGCCAGAGTGGGTGAAGATTTTATTAAGTAGAATACATGATGATCTTTATTGGATTGGTGAGGTCCCTGTGCACATCACTAAAGACCTAATCCATGAATTAACTGGACTTCCCAAGACTGGACCATTTTTTCCTACTGGTAAGGATGTCAAGAAACAAATTGAGCAAGTTTTCCTATCTAGGAGTGACAAGCATGGAATGACAGTTGACCCTATCAAAGAAGATGACATAAAACTCTTAACAATGATACTTGGGTATAAGTTTCAGTAAGCAAGTAGGTTGAATAGTGTTTCTGCAGCAACAGTCCTAGCAGCTATCAAAATGGTGAAGGACAACACTCAATACAACCTATGTGAGATCTTGCGCGGGCAATTGATTGACAACATTTGAATTATCAAGCATGACAAGAGCAAGACATTCAGGTTTGGATCTCTGATCATCTGCTTGTATTTCCATATAGTTGGAAAGGTTGCAAACCTTTACCTAGAAAGGAGCAAACCCACAATGTCTCAGATTTCTCTTAAGGTCACTTTAGAGAGCAGTGCAAGGGATGCCATGGATATGGATATAAAGACATCTAGGATAAAAATGTAGAATAGGTTCAGACTATTTGAGAAGATAGTTGACAAATACAAGGATACCATATGGTTCATGGTATAAACAGATTGCACATGCATGGAGGTAGTTGAACCTAGAACCAAATGGATTCATCATCTTGGTTACAAAGTGGAAGATCATGTGTTAGAAGGATATGTGCAAGTTCTATTATCAGCGCCCAAAAATCCTAATGAGCCTAGGTGGGGCACTTCTAGAGAGAAGACCAACAAAGTGGATACTATCTTACACAGTGCTGATAATAAAAGGAAAGAATCCAGGATTACATCTAACATACTAAAAGTTCATGGAGTCACTCAAGAAGATCTTGACAAAGCCAAAGATGCCAAGATAGCAAAAAAGAACTTGAGAAAGCTGAACAGATCTAGAAGAAGAAGAAAGTATAGAGCACCTCTGCACCCTCTACCACCATTGACTTAGATTCATCTCCACTATCTACACCAAGCAAGAAGACTAGAGGAAGAAAACAGGCGCCCACAAATCACCCATCCTCAAGGAACACTCAGAGCAAAGCAAAGAATACTCAAGCTCCTCCTGAGGTAGGATTTAGACCTAGTATAAATGTGTTGAGGAACAAAATTGTAAATGAAGGGAGATTAGATACACTTTCTAAAGTCTATGAAAAATATCAAGAAATTGATAAGACTGAGATACACTCTATGATCATATCTCATATGATCAAGTTCAAGAAGACATTTCTTGAACTCAAGACAATGATACCGGATCAGTTATGGAACTTGTTGGAAATCATGAAAAGACATGAAATTGAGGAAGATATGAGGATAAGAGAAGAAATATTGGATACTCTTCTTCCTATATGCTCACATGATGAGAAGGCTATATTATTAGATCTAGTGAAGCCTCATCTCCAAACTAAGACAAGGACCTTACAGATTATGAACAAAGAATATGAGCAGATAGGTAAGGAGACTAAAAATGCATTTGCACAAGTGTTTATGGTTGGACACATGTATCCACCAACAGCGCCTACAGCAAAAGTTACTTCAACTCCTCCCAAATAGGTTACAAAACTAGTGGTTTAGATTGCACCTATGACAGGTCCATAGGCTTCAGCACCCACAGTGACAATAACTTTTGATATAGATAAAGACTCAGAAGACACTATAGTAGTTGACAATGTCAAGATATCCATGACTGCATCTGAAAAAGATATGGACAAAGTTGATAAGGCATTTGTAAGCACTGAATAAATGTGCACTAATGATACCTCTGCACAACAAGATGAAGTTCCCATCAATGATCAAACTAACATAAATTAAGATACTCAAGATGATACTCAAGGTGACAAGACACCAATAAAAGAGAAACCAGTAAAGGTTGAATGCATGTATACAAATCAGAATACTATATTCTCACCATCCACTCAACCATCTACCTCATTGTTGTCAAGGTTAACTCCTGATTCAACAAGTTTGGATGCATGGGGAGAAGAAGACCTAATTAAGATCAACGTTCTTGCTATGGAAAAGGCAAAAGAGAAACAAGTGATGAGAAATCCTCACTTTTTGGAAACTGTAAACATATTGAATGACTTAGTGTCTACTGATCAGAAAGTAGCTAAAGTCCAATCAGTTGAAGATGTGGACAACATTTTGTCAAAGTTCAAATCACACTTTATAAGCTTAGTAGACTCTGCTACTAAGATTGCAGAAGATGAATACAAGAAGGAGAGACTGAATTATTTGGTAAAGAACTTTACTTTAGACTTGAACTCCTTAAAAATTGGGCAATCCATACTAAAAGAGTTGGCAGCTAAAGGCAAGAGAATCATAGCAAACTGCATGGACAGAGTGAAGCTCACCTCTGAGCACACCAAAAAGGTAGAAGAGGTAGAGTTAATGGAAGATAGCATCAAAAAATTAGTTGAATCATCCACACAAGACATGAACATATGCAACAATGTCTATCAAGGACAGTTGGATAAAATTGAGAAGGCAAAATTAGAAATCAGCAAGATAAGAATAAGACAAACCCAGTTGAGAAATGCACTTGCGCCATCTTTAGCAGTCCTTAATGAGAAAATTAAATAGATTGATGACACCATGGTGACATATGATCAAGGTACTTGCATGGATTTAATAAAAATGGAGAAACTGACATATGCCCTATGCGCGCATCTTCAGACAGTTGATGCTATGAAAGTATTTTGGCAGAAAGAGATTCAATCTCTTCAAATTGTATACCCTAAAGTTTACATGGAGTAAGTATGCAGAAGACTTACTAGTTTTTGTACACCTTTGTCATTAATGTCAAAGGGGGAGTAATATAGAATGTGTATATGTGAAAATGTATATGTATATATCAATAAGTTATGATATACAAGTCGCATTTTGTGTTAAGTTATTTTGAGTAACTTGGCCACATTCCTTTGTTGCCATAAATGAAAAAGGGGAATATTGTTGGAAAGTTGACTTCCTTAGGATGCATGACTCATTTTGTGTTGTCATCATGGCAACAAAGTCATGTTTAGTTTCTGTCTTGAAAGACAAAATGACTAAGTATGGAAAACAGGGCAGACAGAGATACTCAATGATTAGCACATTAGTGCACGTGCGAGAGATCAATTCAGCTTATGTGCATTCATATATAAGTTGTATGACATGTGTACATGCTACATCTAGAAATGCATAGTACAAAACAACAGTACAGAAAAGTTACAGGCAAATCAGTAGACCAGTAGTCTAGAAGGCAGAGCATGAAAGCCAACTATTGTTTTGATCAGCGTGAATTATTTTGTAATGTAATGGCTAAGATCCTTTTGTTCTATGTTTATAATGATGTAATTATCATTGTAGTAAACACACTTGAGCCAACTTGTTCGCAAGCATTGTATATTTTGTTTTAGGGCCGACTAGTGTTTTGTTTTGGGTCATGCCTATTCGGATATGAACATATAAGTATGTAATATAAAGTAATGTTACAAGCGTCGATTATTATGCAAGAGGAAGATACATAGGGATAGTATAATGAAGTCAGTATATGATATAGCTCTTTAAGAGAGTAAGAGCATTCGCTTATACATAGAACTAATCAGACAACAGTGTCATCATAGCAGTTCATTTTGATATAGTGCATATCATCTTTCAGAAGGTTTTAGCCTTCATCTTATTGGGTAGTGAGCCTAGGTAGTGAGCCATATACCTTTAACAGGGTTTTTTAAAAGACTCCTAACAAGGTCAGACCTTTAACCAGGTCATTGTACTCATATTGTAAAGAATGCTTCTAACAGGGCAAAGGAACTCTCACAGGTTCATTATACTTAGTACAATATTTGTGGGTACTAATTCCCACCGAGGTTTTCCTTTGATCAAGGTTTCCCCGTAATCATATCATGTATTATGAGTTCTTATGTTAAGCTTCATTCTAAGTATGTTTGATTTATGTTTAAGTTGCTAAAAAGTAATTAATAGATAAACACTGATTCACCCCCCCCTCCTCTCAGTGTTTCTAACATAACCCTCCAAGCATTGCATGAATGATATAGCCCATCGACGAACCAAGTCAATTATTGGCCAAAAGGAGAAAAAATTCCCCACAAAGGCCAGGTGCATTGAAGATGCAATCTGATCCATAAAATATCAAAAAGATAAATATTCATTCCTTCTTCAGATTCCAAAATATTTGGGAGAATAAACTCTAGAGCATTGTTGTGAGACCTAACTAGGGCACCTTCCAATCTATTTTAGAGGCATCATCATTATTGGGCCCTCATTATTAGGGGTTCTAAACAAAGTCTTAGCCGCAACCAACAAGCTACCAAAATCTCCATGCAAAGTTTCAAGAAAAGAGTGGGCTTGTTCCTTCTTCATATTAGGGGGAGGGTTAGGCTAGGGTGGGAAGGGCCCTCCCCAGAATTTGTAGCCATGTGTAGCTGAGATTTTGTTTTTTTTTGAAAATATCAGTTGGGAGAGTTAATTTATAATAATGTGGTACTAAGGAATACTTTTGAAGGCATTCTATGGAATGCTTAAGTTTGATAGTCCCTTTAGTCAAGCCTCATAACCTTTTTTAAAATTTATAATAATGTGGCACTGAGGAATACTTTTGAGGGATTGCTATGGAAGGCTTAAGTTTGATAGTTCCTTTAGTCAAGCCTCATAACTTTTTTTTTTCCTGCAATGATAGACAACTTCATTATGTAGAAAATCAATGCTCTAATGATGATCAATTTATGTGTTGATGTGTTTTGATGACTAAGGAATGGAATCATGCTAGAGTTTGTGCCCAAAAAGGAGTTGTGGATGATGGATGAAAGTTAAAATAGAAATTTTAATGACTTATTAATAGGTTTGACCAACATTTACACAAATAATTTGAATGAAACATTAAATTGAGACACATCAACACATAACTAAAATAAAGACAAAAATATAAATAATATAATTTGTACTCTAGGATAATATAAATATTATTTCTCTCAGTTATGCAATCTTATTACCTAAATATAGCCCTTGGATTATTAGAGGCGTAATGGATGCACTGATAGGGAGATTCACATAATTTTTTAATCAAAAAGTATTTATATCTCAATACCTTACTCTAGACTAGCCAAATTGGTAGAAAAAGAGAGTTGCTAATTTTATTGAGTATGAAAGTGAATTCTATTTTCTTAAGTGAGCATTCAAGGTGGCAGATAAAAGACTAAGAAAAGTACCAACAAATTGGAGTATAATAGAAACAATGTAGAACTAATGAAGGTTACATCTAAATGTATTTTCTTAAGTGTAACAACGATGACATGAGAGAATTTTAAGACGATTAATTGTATGTAAGAATATACACTAAAAAATCTTATAAAATTAATTTAAAAACATCCACTAATATTAATCATAAATAATATATAATAGTAAATTTAATTATATTTCTCAACTTGTCCAACTCAACACATTGAGAATCGCAATTTAGAATAAATTTGTTTTCTATCTCTATAATTAGCAACTTAAATGACTTGAGGGATAACGATGGGAAACAAGCACATTGTGGCATAGTCATAGTAAGGAATATTTGGGAATTGACTTTAATTGATTATCAAGAAATCGTCATTTAAATCTTAGTTCAAGATATATATTCCTTGGGAGAATAAATGTGTAATCATTACCTTTGACTTGCAAGGATCGTTGACTTTTATTATTGTTTTAATTCTAATTTTTTATTTATATTATGGATAGAATTCAATTCTATTTGAATTGAGTTTTAGAGTAAGATTTATTAATATTTTATAGATGAAGAGAATTCTCTCAAAGTCTTGTATATTTTAAAAAAAATAATTCTATTTTAAATTTTAGTGGTTAGTAGGAGAATGAAGATAAGTTGAAGTGGTTCACCAATAAAGATGCTACTTATAATTTTTTGGGTGTATGGAATCAAAATCCTAGTTATAATTTAAAAAAATTGTAGATAAATATTTTTATTATTTTAATGTAAAAATAGAAAATATTTTTACAAATCATGTATTTAATGATCAATTTTGAATTAAGTTGGATTAATATTAACAAGAAGAAGATTTAAATCTAGAGAAGGAAATTGTGTTAAAGTTTGAGTTTAAAACATGGAGATTGACGGTGTATGAAAGTTATATTAAATAGATAAATGAATGGTCAAGGAGTTCACCCAACTTATTTGAATCGAGTATATATGTCTCAATGCATAATTTAAATGATCAAAGGTAAAATACAAAACTATAAAGTATGCATTGATATGGAGATCACAAACTTTTTGGTTAAGGAAAATTTCAGTCTTAAGGTTTTTGAGTGTAGACTATTTAAGTTGGTAAAAAAATAATGTTGTTAGTTTTGTTGAGTATGTCTATGAATTCTGTTTTGCTAAAGGGTATTTAAGAAGGTTGTGGATAAAATACTAAGAAAAATAACAAAAAGTTGGAGATAAATGGAGGCAATGTAGAGACTAATGCAGACTACATGTAAATGTCATTATGACCCAACATTATAATTATAATACGAGACAATCTAAGGACTTATAAATTTGTATGTGAGATTGTACATTAAAAAAGCCTATCAACGTAATTTAAGAACATTCACAAATATTTTTATATACAACTATGAATTTAAATACTAACTAAATAATTGATTTATGATTTATTTAGAAATCAAACAACCTTTAACCTTCAAAGTAACAAACAACTCATAAACATTATTATATTTTTAACCTTGTGAACAAGTCAACCCCATAGTCATAATCACATAAATTATTGAGATATTAACTAAATTTAAGCCTTTGGTTTTTTTAATAAATATCATTCTCATTATCAAAACACCAAATTGCTAGCTAAAACAAAATAAAGTATTTCGAAAAGGGTGCCATGTTAATGAGTTTTCCACCTTTTATATTTGTTTGTTATATATTATTAATACATTTGTAGTATAGACCACATCATGTCATAGTCGTGGTAAGTGATGTTTTGTAATTGACTTTTATTGATTGGCTATTTAGGTCTTAGTTGATGATATATAGAATCCTTGGAGTAAGAAAATGTGTAATCATTTCTTTGACTTTCTCGAAATTATTCCATTTCTATTTTTTTATTTTTTATTTTGAGTATTTTTTTTATATTATTGATGGATTTGAATTGACTTTGAAGTAAAATTTATTATTGTTTTATGGAATTAAAGAATTCTTTGAAAAGTTTATATATTTTGAGTTTTTTAATTTTATTGACTTTGTAATGGTTAGTTAGATAAGGTATATAAGATAGAGTGGTTTATTTATCAATATTCTCTTTTTTTAAATATGGATTTGGAAATTCTATTTTTTTCTTCTTCGTTTTTTAAAAATGGATTTGGAAATTTGAGATTTTTTTTATATAGATATGTTTATTAGTTTTGGTATAGGAATTTAAATAGAGAATATTCTCACATTATTAATAAATTCTCTTAAATATATATTAAGATTTATTATAATTTTTTTTAGAAATTATAAAAATATTAGTATAAAAATATATTAAGTAATAATTTTCTAATATTTTTCACTTTGCAACTTTCAGATTTCGACACTATAGCTTGTCCCTTCACATGGTACTCAAGATGGGTGGGGATCCTATCCCTCCACCTGAAGAACCTCCTCCCAACATTACCATGGTGTCATGTATTGAGGGCCCTACCACAAAAACCAGATATATGCAATTTGGGGTTTTGCAGATTCCATCCCAAGCAACAATGGTAGCGCTATTGTGGGAACCAAGAAGTTGGAGCATGCGCCTCCGAAGGTGAGTCCACAACCCAATGAGTGGAAAAGTGTGTTGGTGGTGGAAATCAAGGACAAGATGACCAAGATTTAAATCTTAAGTGTTTACATACCGAGGGAGGAATTGTGATTTTTCTACTAGACTCGGTTGTTGATCGTATTATTTCTTCACCTTTAGGACGACCATAGACATGGTAAGGAGATGGGTGTTAGCTAAATGGAAGCTAAAGGGGAGTGTTTTTTCAAGTGAATGTCGGGGGGAGGGGGGGCTCTTCTTGTTTAAACTCATCATTGAAGAAGACCTAATTGTTGTCCTCTTTGGATCATGAGACTATGGTAAACACTATATATAACTTTGTAGGTGGAAGACTAGTTTTGATCTTGCGGTTGACCTGAATAAAACAATGCTTACTTGGGTTTGTATGTCAAGATCACGATTTGAATTTTGGGATGAACATATTTTCAAGTGGATTGGGAGCTCCTTCAATCATTATGTTGAAAAAAATATTGTGACAAAGTAAAAATCTAGGTTATTTTATGTGCCTTTTTGTGTCAATGTGGTTGTTATTAAGATGCTCCCTAATTTTTTTACTTTGAAATCCAAGTTTGTTAAATAGACCCAAGTTAGTTTATAAAAATGACACAATATAATGTCAAACGTGTTCCAAGATGGGACACACAATTTTAAAATGTAAGGCCCCCCAGAAAAAACTCAAAAACTCAAAGAAAAGTGCACCTCCCTAGTTGTGGGTATTGCTAGAGAAGATAAAATTGGTGGGAGAACCTTAGAGATAGAGAGAAAAGAGTGCCCTCTCATAGAAGGGATATTAAAATAAATGGAAACTCCTAATAAGACCAACACCCTAAGGGAAGTGTAGAGTGGAAAGACCCCTAAAAAGGAGGCTCAAATAGAGAAAGGGGAGATCCACCATCCTACTACTCCAAGAAAGGGCAAGGTGTCAGGAGTGGATCCCATCCTACCACTTTAGGAAGTTGCAAAATTGGGGGAAAATGTGGTTCATCCAAACTTTCCCCTCCTAAAAATGTTATTTCTTCCCTAGCTCCAAAGAAGAACTACTTGTGTCTAGGTGAATGCACTAGTGGCTATGCTTAAACGGATGAAGAGGGATGGATGACCAAAAAAAGAAAGACCAGAAATGAGAGGATTGATGTTGGCCTAGAATTGAAAAATGGACGCCCTTCAAGCAAGCAATTGGGGTAGAAGGAAGAAACAAAGGAAATCGTTGATCAAAGATAAAGGACCCTTGAGGCAAAATCTAAAGTTAAAGAATGAAGTTCCCCTCATAGAATTGAGGGACATAAAAAGTTCCCAAAAATAATATGCTCTAAGGAATCGTGTATTGGAGAAAAAGATTGAGATTCTGCTACTACAGGAAGTGAAGATGAAGGAAAGTACTTTTAGCGCTATTGCTAAATATATTTGGTCATGCTCTTGTTTTATTATAGGTAATGCTAATGGAGCATTTGGGGGACTAGTTACTATGTGGGACCGTAGGAATTTAAGAGGGGACTTTTTTCTTTCTCTGCTTACTACTCAACAGTCAAATTTGTCTCTATGAATCACACATGGAGTCTAGTAAATGTGTATGCCTTGAATTCTTGATTAGACCACAAAAAGGTTTAGGAGGATACCTCTCCATTGATTCTCTCTAATCAAGATTCTTTTTGGATTGTTGTTAGAGATTTTAATAAACCTATGTTCCCATTAGAAAAAATTAAAGGTTTGATTGAATACTCTTATAGCATGGTGGATTTAGCGGACTTTATCAGCAAAAATCATCTTTTGGACATAGATATGTTGGGTCAACTTTTCACTAGGTCCAATCATAAAAAATGGGACCATCTCAATTAGGTTGAATTGGATATATTTCTAGTTTCTTCTAATTAGGATATAGGATATAAGCTACCCTTTGTGCCCTCCCCAAGATGACATTGGATCATAAGCCTATCCTTCTTGATTGGATGGAAAAACCAACAAAAGGACCTATACATTTTTGTTATGAGATAATATGGGCCTTACATCCAAATTTTAGGGATTCTATTCAAAACTGGTGGAACACTCCTATATAGGGGACTCCTATGTATAGATTTTCTAAAAAAATTGAAATAATTTGGAAAATGTGAAAGGATTGAACAAGTTCACCTTTGGCAATATTTTTTCTAAGAAGAAAGAAATCAACTCGAAGTTGATAGATGTTCAAGAATTGATGGATAACATGAATTCTTTAGAAATAACACAAAAGGAAGAGGAATATCTCAGAGAAAAGTGGAGGGAAAATCTGAGGTGGGAAGAGATTTACTATAAAGAAAATTCCAAAGTCCAATGGTTGAAAGAGGGCAATAAGGTTACTACTTTCTTTCATAGGTCATCTAGTAAACATAGAAACAAAAATACAATCCAAAGTTTGAAGAATCACCTCAACCAAGAAATTAATGAGGATTCTCAATTGCGGTTGATGACTTTGAATTAATTCTATAATTCTTATATGGAGGATAGCAGACCACTAAACCAACAAATGGAGGATCATATGTTACACTGTCTGCCTAATGCCCTTGATTTGGCTAACAAAGCTCAGATTCTTGTGTTGGCTTTGGAAGATGAGGTGAAGAATGTTGTATTTTCTAATTGGGATTATAAGGCCTAGGACCTAATGGATTCTTGTCATCTTTCTTCCAATATTTTTGGGACATAATGGGATGTGATTCTACTATGGCAACCAAAGACTTCTCCCGAAATGGTAAACTGCTAAACAAGCTAAATAATTCATGCATTACTTTGATTCCAAATATCTTAGAACCTAAAAGAATATTGAATTTTAGAACCATTATTTTAAGTAATACTATTTATAAGATCTTTACTAAGGTATTTTTTAATAGGATCATCTCGTATTTGGATGATATCATTAATAAAAAACAAAAGGAGTTTATTCCTAGAAGGCAAGTCATGGATGCAGTTGTCACTACCCATGAGGTTATTCATTATATAGATAGATGTTTCCTACCATAAATGGTTCTTGGATTGGATATTTCAAAGTCTTATCACAGGGTGAGATGGGATTTTGTGTTCATATTTCTAAGGAGGTTGGATTTCAAAACAAACTTGCCAATCTAATTAGGGAATGTGTAACAATTGTTAGACTCTCAGTTCTACTGAATTGCGGTCCCCAAGGGTTTTTTTGGGTAGCTAAGGGAATTAGGAAATGTGGCTCTTTGTCCCTCTACTTATTCATAGTCCATGCAGAGTTTCTTGTGAGGAACTTTTTAAGTCTTGTTAACATGGGCAAGTTGAAAGGACTTAAACCTGCTTCTACCATCCCTTTGGTGGTTTTACAATAGTTTTTGGATGACATTGTACTATTTGGGTTGGCCTAGGTAGTAGAAACATGTGAATGGAAGGATTTCCTCCATCAATATGTTGTTGTTTCAGGAAAGCACATAAACTATGATAAAAAAAATATTTACTTTTCAAAAGTGTTGTAAAACTACAAAGCAAAAGAAAGTCTATTCTAGGCTACCAAAGCATTTTTCTTCCTGGGATATATTTGGGGATATCTTTTATCATCAAATATGTCTCTAATACCTTCTAGATATCAATTTTAGCAAGAATTCAAAAGAATCTTGTGGTATACAAAGGTAAGCTCCTCAGCAACATAAGTAAACTTCAATTGTTGGTGGCTTCTCTTCAAGGTATACCAATCTACTTCCTCTCCTTGTTTAGAATTTTTGGTACTATGGCTGAAAAAATGGAAATAATACATAAGATTTTCTTATGGTAATTCAATGAGGATGAAAGAAAGAAATATACTTGTTAACGAGGAGATGGTGTGCTACTCTAAGAATTTAGGAGGTTTAGGTTTAATAAGAATTACTCTACTCTATAAATCCCTTATGGCCAAATTGGGATGGAAGATGACACTCCATAATTCTAATTAGAGTAAAATAATGAGTGCCAAATATCTTAACCATGAGAATTTTTATAGGGTACTTGATACACAAGGTTACCCAAGTGGTTCCAAAATTTAAAACAATATCCTCAATTGTAGGAATATTATCCAAAGAGGACTGAAATGGAAAATCAAGGATAGTAGGAAGATTTATCTCTAGGAGGACACTTGGATGGGGAATAGGCCCCTAGCCATGCATGAAAAATTTAGAAAAATTGTGATTGTGCAAATTTTTTCTTTGGATAGTTGTTCATTGACTATTTATCCCCCATAACATCTTGGAAGGATATTTCTCAGTGTTGTAGAAAAAAACCTAACCTGTTGCAGAAGGATATGGATCTACCAAAGTTGTTAAAACAAACTATAATCCCCCTTTTCCAAAGGGATGATAAGCTCATTTGGAGGAAAAAACTTACAGGTGATTTTTTAGTCAAATTAGCATACATTACTTTGTTAAAAGAAACTAATCATATCAATTTGTGGAATTTTTTTTGGAACCCCCAGTTGATCCCCAAAATTAATTTCTTCTAGTGGACAACAATGCACAAAAAGATCCTCACTTAGGAAAATTTGATAAAGTGTGGATTCTAGCTCCCTAATAGATGTGTACTATGCAATCGGGAGGAGGAAACCATTCCACATATCTTATTTCATTGCAGATTTTCCCAAGAATTATGGAGTATGACATTGCAAAAAATTGATGTTCAATGGGTTGTGAATGGGAATATCCAACATTTGGCTTATGATTGGAAGGGGCCTACTCATAAACCCCTTATTAAATAACTATGGAAGAATATTCCCCCTCACCTTGGTTGAAGTCTATGGAAGAAAAGGATTAATAGGATCTTTTGTGGGATTGAGATTCCAGCTAAGGAAGCTTTTAGGACTTTCTATATACTGTTGATGGAGAACCTTTCTATTGCAACATAGAAATACTCATCATTTTCTTTTGCTTATTTTGATAATAAAATTTTAATAAATTGAGGTTTACTTGACTCCTATGCTAAATTTGATAATTCAAAAAGATTAAGGAGAAGGAATACTAAATGGAAATGTCCAAAACTAGGATGGTAAAAGATGAATTTTCATGGATCTTCTAGTAGAATCTATATAAAAGTAGCAGTGGGAGGAATTATAGGTCAAGCTTAGGTAATATGATTGTCTCATTTACTATAAATCTAGATGAAAATAATCGTAACCAAGATGAAGGGATGACATTTCCCTTTTCATAGGGATCACAGTGTTTTCAATTGAAGGAAACTCTAAGTTTGCACTTAATGTTGTCAAAGGCTTGGCCAAGGCCAACTAGTCTATTGAAGAGATGATGTCAGATATCCATAAACTACTATTGGGGATGAATCTTTTTTATTTCAGTCACATCTATAAAGAGGGTAATATGGTGGTTGATGCTATGGTAGTTTCAAGGACTGAGATTGAAGCCTTAAGATGTTATAGGGACACATATATTCTCTTGTCCCAGGTTCAAAATATTCTAAAAGGAGAAAGTACAATAGTAAATATTTATAATGATAATAAAGGCTTTACATTGGTATAGATATGTAGCCTAATGTGAATTACCCTATTGTGTAATGGGGGATGTAATGGTAAAAAGTTTAATAGAATGAGGTGGGACATTTTTATTTATTTAAAAAGGGTCTGAGTGGGTGGAGAAAAGAGTGGAAAAATGATAAAGAGTGATATGAACACCTTGGAGGGGTCGACGAGCCCATATTAGGAAATGAAAAAATCAAAATATGATGTGGTGAGGAATGAGATATAGGAGCCACATGTACATTACCTAAGGCTTCCTTATGATGCAATAGAATCATTTTAGATTAACCCATAATAGTCTTTTTAAGGGATATTTTTTAATGCCTCGTTGGGAAATGATTTTACATGCCATGCAAATCAGGATTAAATTTAATTTGTGTAATGTTATGTACTATTTGAAAAAGTGGAGGGTTATGAAATGGAAAAAAATTATTACCCCAAAGTTGCACAAAAGGCCCATATTTCCACCTTTTTATTGTGGTTTTTGATGGCTATTTTTCTTAACTGCACTAAAGTTAGATAGTCTAAATTTTGGGTGGGCCTCACTATGATTTAGGGTGTTTACAATATGGGTGAGGAATGCATTAGAATTTATCCAAGTAAATATGATGAGTGTAAAAATGATGCCATTGTGCAGTATGTTTTCTATGAGGGGGGTCTCTCTGTTTATTAAAAATATCAATGGTTATGATGAAGCTTTATCTCTACAATTCACAACCTCCTAGGAGAACATGATAGTTCAGGTGGTGGGATTTCACTTGAATTAAATGAGGAGGTTTTTTCTTATGATACTAGACTACCTACTATAGAAATTAAGTGGAAAAAAACCAATTGTTTTATGGATATTGAAAGTCTCAATAGATTTTTTAGAGGAAACGAATCTCCAATCAAATTGCATGGGGGATATGAAAGGGAAAAATTTCTGCTAGCATGGAATCATGTATGTTTAATACTCATGATGTATTTTAGCCTAGAAAAAAGGTTCAAAGTTCATTATTTCAACCACATGCCACTACTAAACCATTTCAATACCCATTATCTTATTTTCTTCCCATTCTTCCTACTAAATTTCTTACAAATATTGATTAGGTAGGTTATCAAAGTGAAAACAAGATAAGGTAAAAAACCCATTCCCCTACATCAAGGCCTAATCTATAGGCTTTACAAGTTTCATCTAGCTTTATGCCCCCCAAAATCTATTTGTTGAGTGTTTTTTTGACACAAGACGACTTGCTAGGATCTTGAGAATTCAATTTCCTCTCTTGAAAGAATAACGAGGTTATTCCCAAGGTTCTCTGAGGTCGGGTCACAACCTGCTTGGTTACTCAATTGAAGATAAATGTGAATGTTCACGAAGAGGACTTTTCTAGTACGTTCAAGACATCAAACTGCAAAACACTTTAGTTCTTTTTTTGGTATTTTCTGTTTTAGCAAATATGGGGGGTTTGATAAATAAAATGCAATTTTGTATTTTTCCAAGGTGTTAGATTTAGAATTTGAAAGACAGAAGAAAGTAACGATTAGAGTAACGAGAAAATAAGCAAATGACTGAAAGTGAAATCCTATGGACATAAACCGTTTGTGAACCCTTCCTTGCGAATTGAATGATGGGAGAAATTTGGTGTAAACCCACAAAGCATGAACCAGACTGAGTCACAATTCACTACCCCACGGATGCAAGCATTTGGAGAGAAGACATATTCACTCATGAAAGATTTTCAAAATTGATCAGATCGTGAAGCCACCAAGATGTGCACACCCATGAGACAAATTTATCGTTAAGCCCAAAGATGATCTCTTCCACACATTCATCACATAAAGGCAAAGCAAACAACATCAAACTCCGACTAAAAGAAACGTGAATTTGAAACACAATAAACAAGAGGCTCTCTGAGAATAATGAATAATGCAAAGATACATTCAATAATTTCACATAGATAGCAGAAATTCACAAACCACGAATGAAGCACCAAATGTATATCTTTATTGCATTAAGAATCCGACCCTTTACATTGATTTTGTGATTACAATATATAGAATTTGATCCACAACTCTAAATTCCAAATTTAGGGTATCAAAGAGAAAAATAAATTAAAGTAAAACTTTACTGAAAGGGAAACTATTCTTAATTGACACTAGCTAACTCGCATGGATTCATGAACCCATTTACAATAAGTTTTCCCATGCAAGGAGGGTCAAACTTGCCAAGAACAAAGAGAAAAGAAGGAGGGTTTCTTCTGAAAACTTGGAGTCTTCTTCTTCTTTCTGGAAGTCTTTCTTGGAATCTTCATCTGGAAGCTCTTTTGGTGGTGGAGACTAATAGGGAACCCTTAGTCCCTTCAAAACAAACTCAAGATAACCATCAATTAGATCTGGAGTTCAAATGGTGTGCAAAAATGTGATCTCGCTGTAAACACCCAGTTTTTTCAAACTCTGACCTCAACTTTGAAACTTTTCAGGGTCAAAATTTCTAAGTGTTTATCATAGGACTTTGGTCTGAATTTCAGACTTGTTAGAGGCCAAAATACCTAGAAGGCTGAAAAGGCCAAAACTCAGAGGGCCAAAAAGGCCAAAAACTTTGGGGGGTCGAAAGGCCAAAAAATCTACAAGGCTGAAAGGCCAAAAATCCTAAAAGGTCGAAAGGCCAAAGAGCTGGATTGTTTGCAGGGTCAAAAAGGTCAAAAAGGCTGAAACTCTGAAACCTGCCTTAAGGGAATTCTTTGAAGTGTTGGAGAATTTTCTCCAAAACTTCTTTGTGGTCCAAGGGGTCAATTTGGGAACACCTCTGGGTGTGCATCCCTGAGCCTTTGTGTGATCTCCTAGACTTCCTCATAGTTTATCTCCTTCCTTTTTTCCCTTTTAACCTTCCGTTCTTGCTTTTCTTTGAAGGCAGTTAGCTCAGAGGTGAAGAACTGGATCTCTTCTATATAATTGGTCATATTCATCATTTCTTCCTTTGAATAAAATAATTTTTGCAGGGCTTCCTTGGTCCATGCACTTGCCATGATGTCCCTAAACTATTGGACCACTTGTTTGTATGGTCATAGGACATGTTTATCTTCATCCCAGTATAAATCAAGGTCAATCCCTGTAAAGAAGATATCTATTTCTCCTACCCATTCTAGGACCTCCTTCTGCTTATCCAATATGGAAGCTTGACATTTCTCAGAAATACCAATTATCTTGTTTATGTGCTTGATCCATGTCTCAAATTTGTCTAGCTCCTCACCTTCATATATATTCACCAAGATCTGGAAGCGTTGTTTTTTGATGATCTGTAAATCCTGGAGGGCGGCTCTCCATTTGCTTCTCTCTGATTCTATGCCACCATCGTCTGTCATCAAATCTATCAAATTTTTAGCCTCTATTAGAATAACCCTATAAGGTTTGAATATTTTCTTGATAGCACCTTCCCCATATTTTTCAAAATCCTCATTCCAATCTGCACTTGCTTTGATAAAGGATGGGGTTAAACCTATCCATAAGTCTGGGGTGTTTCTTTTATCCAACATTGCTTGTAGCGAGGCCTCTTGGCAGTTAGTGTTAATGGGACCAGCCATTTTGTGAATGAACCTTTTTAGGGCTTCATTTTGTTCTATCAAAGTCTTTATGGTATCTTCATCCTTACTCATAAAAACTAGAGCATGTTTGAGCCCTAAGGCTGCTAGTGTCTTTCTCCCTTCCTTGGTAGGTTCTCCCAAATTTACCTTCTCAAATGTATAGTCTTTCGAAGTAGCTTTGGCTTGAGAGGTGTTGGCGGATGGGACTGCAACCTGTGCCTTCCAGCATCCCCTAGTGTCTTGAGTGACATAGGACATTGTCTACGCTGGTAATATGACCTTTTTCTACTGAAATGCTTGCCCCAAGGATGCTATGTCTGCATTTTCCCATTCATCATCATCTATATAAGTTCTCCTCCTTAATTGGATTTCTGTAGTAAACCATGTAGGCTTACTAGATGCGGTGACTAGATCATATGGGGTAACTTGTAAAATAGAATCCAAATTTTGGAACCCTAGAGTCACCTCTTTATCTTTCCCTTCTCCTTGTTCCTATCTTTGTCCCCTTCATTCCTCTCTTCTTGGTGTCCTTCTTCTTTCTCCCTTTCCTCCTCCACCTTGTCCTTTTCTTCCCCTGCCTCATCTTGTTTTTCCTTGCCTATGTTTTCATCACCTGAGGAGCTAGCCAATACTTCGGTATTGAGAAAGGTCATGACCTTTAGTGTGGTTTTGAAAGGTCACATAGACTCTGGGTTTATTGATCCTCCAGGGGTTAGGATGTGGAAAAGCAAAGGGCTCAATGATGGTGGAGTAGGTGTTGGGAGATTTGGAATTAGAGGTGGAAAAGTAGTTGGTGGAGTTTGGAGAAATGGTGGTGGAGTTGGAATAGGAGGTGGTAAAGTAGTTGGTGGAGAAGGAATGTGAGGGGGTGTTGTAACAGTAATGGCTTCTGTTGTGGGCTCTTTTCCAGGAACTTCTTGGGTGATGCAGACTCTTGATTCCTGAGCCTGTGATCCATTTTGGAGCTCTTTCCCACAATAGGTATATTAGGGTTTGGGTTAAAAAATTGAGAGGGAGGTGGAGTTAGGGTTACCTATGGTTGGAAGAGACAAGGACCACCTGCCTCATATGCATTCACATAACCTGACATGTCTTGGCCCTGGTCTAAGAACCCTTCTAGACCCTCAAAGTCTGATATTTGGAACTCATCCGATCTGAGAGCATCTAAGGGGTTATCTTGCTCTTTAGGATCGTCTTGCTGCTTACGACTAGTCTCCTTTTCTCTCCTTTTGTGAGAACTTGTCCTTTTGACTAGAGGGACCTCTCCCTCATCCTCTTCTTGTAGGTCTTCTTGCACAGTCTCCAATTGCAAGGATGTAGAAGCTTTCTTCCTCTTGTATATCTTCTTTCTATTTTCGGTGGTGGGAAAAGATTGTCCCAAAGTGGAGGTTCCTTCATCTGATGCAACTTGTGCTGGGCCCATGGGGGAATGTATCTATCTAGTCATTCTTTTCTTGGGATCCCTGGGCCTTGGGTTTGACCCATATTCCATCACACGTTCATGGCCATACACCGTGCTTGGTTTCTGTAGTGGTGCCTTATTGTATTTTGGCATTGTGTTTTTCTCCTCTTGTTATTTATCCACTTGCTTGGGTAGATCCATCAATATTTTCACATGTATTGGGCTCATCCTATAGGGCCTCTTAATCCACTCCTCTTTTGTTCTCATCACATGCCTTGCCCGGAAATTAATGTCATCATTTTTGTCTTTGTCAACCTATGCGTTCATGATTGGCTTGTCATATATCTTTTGATTGGTGTAAATTGCCTCCAAGACCTCATCTGAATCATACTCCCATACTTTAGGGGGAATAAGGGTCTTTATGACTTCCTTCGCTAGGGTAAGGGTTATCCTATAGTAATCCTGGATCCTGATCTCATGGTCATCCACACAGTTCATCCAGTGATCCTCCACGTATGGTTTGTGAATGTAGAATTTGCCAATAATGTGGTTATAAGTACCTATAGGATCAAAATGAGGCCACACTATCTTGTAAAGCTGCAGGGGGTAGTAATCCCATTCAAATTCCAAAGACTTATAGAACTTCGTATCCTGTAGGGTATATGGTCCCAATGAGATGGGAAAATCCCAACAGTGCTTCTTCTTGTGCTTTATGTGCTCATATGCATCGGTGAGTTGTCGGGCTATCTCCAAAATGATTATCCATTTGGATGGATATCTGGGAAATTTATTTGGTTTTACCGTTGATCCTACTATTTGAATGTAGGTGAAGGTCCTGAATTGAATATAATAGGCCCCTATGGCCCTTATCTTAGCGGCTACTTCCTCTGACATCCATTTTGCAAAATCACCTTCGATGGATCGAATGATTGCAAAAATGAAAGCGTCATTGACTATCTTGTAGTCTAGGCTATCCTCTGACATTTTTTCCCTGTTCTATAGTTGGGGGTATATGATGTAAGGCCATGCATTGAGATCATTTAGGTTTCCCCTCTTGGTGAGTTTTGAGTAATCCGCTCGGGCTGCTAGTAAGTACACCACATAAGTACTCATGTAAAACTTGGGGTTATGTTTTACTACCACTAGTTGTTCGTCCAACTTGTCGCTGATGATGGTTCCCTAGTCAAACCTAGACCTGTGGCCTTTGAGTCTTTCAATCAGGAGAATCATCCAATTCTCTAGTTGGGAGGATTGTCGTAACCCATATACTCAGCTCAACATTGTTATGGCCCCTTTGATATTATCCTTCATGTATCCCCTCCTTAGGTCTATCTTGTCCAGCTTATTTTTAGGGAGAGGTTGTTCAAGGTAATTGTCATTGACTATCTCATATACTTCATCCCATTTGTTCTTGAACCACAAGTTTCCCTTCTCTATGAAGAAGTCATAGAGATTTTCTATGCCTTTGTGATGGTGGAATACATCCTCTTTGATGTCTAGCCTGATATCCAATACTACTTGGCCCTCTATGTTTTGAACCATCCTTTTGTCTAAGTCATAGTGGTTTTCCAAGGCTATGATTAATTCAAGTGAGGTTACAACCACTGGGTGGGCTGCTGCATTGACAAGTCCTGCTAATACAAATGAACTACAATCCTCTGATCTTCCTTGTGGTTGGGCGTACCTTGTCAGGAATTCATCCCAATTTACATTCCTGAAATCAGTATCGGTGATTTCACTATGCTTGTTGCCAATCTTTGAAGGGGGAGTGTTCTCATTGTACACATACTTCATGGGTGAAGTAGTATTTTTCTCAGGCATTCCTATAATAAAACATGTAAGTATCAGTATCTTATTTGAAGAACAAACTGAAAGAAAGCTGACTAAACTAAGAAAATAGAGAAAAACTCTATAAATCATCGAGAATGTAGGTTTTTTGCACTTTTGGGGTTTCAGACGCCGAAGACTATTTTGGAGGCCGAGAAGGCCAAAAATGTGAAAATCCATCATTTGAAGGGAGTTCCTTTGGACCTCCGGTATCCGAAAGTATGAAATTTTTTTCGATGCTGAAAGTTTGAAATCCCAAAAATTGAAAACCAGGTTTCAGAGATTTGGATATGTCGGCATTTCAGACCTTTCAAAGGTCTAAAATGCCAAAAAGGCCAAGTCTCTAAAATAGCGGTGAGAAACAGGGCTTTCAGGGATTCGGTCCTGTCGGTGTTTCAGACGTTTTTGAGGTCTAAAATGGTGAAAGGGATGAATCTCCGAAAATAAGACTAACGACCAACTGACCCAATTTTTGGCCTTTTGGAGGCCAAAGACCTACGATAAAGGTGCCCAAGGGCCCTTAGAGACTAGGGGAGAAAGGGACAGCATGCCCTAGGCCAGACAAGCGCTAGGGTGGAAAAACCCTAAAACCTTAAAAAAACCAGAGGAAGGAAAAGAAAACGCGAGGCAGCGAACGAGACCTACCTCAGAGGGAAAGGAGTGGGGGAAGATGAAACAATGATTTCTTGGAGGTGAGCATGTGATCAATCTCCAGGTCAAAGGTGGAAATAATGTTTTAGCTGTGAGTTCTCAAGAAAAAACACAAAGTGATCTTGAATGAGGGCCCTTTTGCAATTTATAACCCGCGGGTTTTGATGTCATTATTTTTGGTGGTTTCGGTGTTCGAAACACCAAAATTTTGGAGGTAGATACCTTCATCCTTTCATCCATTTTGGTGTTTCAAAGTACTATGGTCCCTCAAAATGCCAAAAGGGCCAAAAGGCCGAAAAAGGTTCTTTTCCTTTGTCTAATCATGCTGACACATGTTTTTTCTGAGGCTGACCGAGTGAGGACTCAAGGGGGCAAACAAGACCAAAAAAAGAAAAAAAAAAGAAGGGGGGTCCCCATGGTCAAAGCACCAAAAAAAATGGGGTGTGTGTTGTGGACCCACAACGAATTGCCCTGACAAAAGGAGGAATGACCAAGGCATTTCTTTATCATCATTACTCTTTTGGGCTGTAACTTTGTAGTAGAACAAGGCCAAGAGGTATTGGTGTTGACCATTCTTCCAGTGACTTCCAATCCAAGGTTTTCCATTGGTTTCCAGTGTGTGATCTTGTGTATTCATTCTTTGACCTTTGATTGTGGTAACCAAAACATTTGCTAGTTTCTCCCGACCTTTGCCAAGTAGACCAGGGTTTCCTGGAAAGAGCTTTGCTACCAGTCAGGCGTTCATAGCCCTGAAAAAGTTTTCCCCAAATCCCAAGTATAACCTTTCTCTACTTCCATTCGGGTGTTCATATCCCCGGTAGAGGTTTCCATAGTCACCCAAGTATGCTCTATCTGCTAGGCTATAGCTTTTTTCTTTTCAAGAGTTATGTGTTTTGGACAGTCATTTTATTTCTTTCATGTGCTCTTGAAATGTGTTAAGCTTCAAATGGTTGTGTACTCTATGTGTTCAAGTCCAAAGCAATGAAATTTTATTTTCATATTTAACCTGATTCGGGCAATGATTAGGTTGTGCCACTCGAATTTCACACTTGTGGCCTCTTTGGGACACTTTTCTTTTTGTGTGCTTCATTTCTTCTCTCTTCAACTATTCTCTTTTCTTTTTCCACTGCCTTCACATTCGTTTAGACCTGGGTGCTAGAACCGGTGGGTACTCAAATCTATGCACTAGTGTTCATCACAACTATCAAATTCTCAAGGAACCATTGCTCTCAAGTGTTACCTTTTAGTGTATTTTGTGATTAGGATGACCGAGCCTTGAACTTCTTCTTGTCGATCACTGATAACTGTCATCACTTTGCCTTTTGGATAATGTTCTTTACATTGCACAACTCCTTTGGAGGATTGACTAAGAAATATCCTTACTCTGAGTTGTGGACTATCTTGGACCGGATCCAAGAACACACTAAACTGAAAACAATAAATGAGCCTCGAAAAAAGGAAAGGAAGAATGGACTGATGGCAAGGGTGAAAAAAAGAAAAGAAAGGAAACAACCGAAAAGGGGGAACTATGGTACAAGGGCTGGAAGGCAGTCCCACTCAAGATCCAAAGTAATGTTTGAGGAATTTCCCATTGACTGGAAATGGGGTCAACTATCTATTTAGGGTGTTGATCCTAAAATTACTTTCCCCCAGGATCTCTGATATCTGATAAGGGCCTATCCACAATCTTTGGAACTTGGTGTGGCTGCCCAGATTTTCTTTTGCTTTATCCCACATGAGGACAAGGTTAGAGATCCTGAAGGCTTTAATGGTGGCTATCTTGTCCAACCACCTCTTGACTATTGTTTAATGTTTTGATATGTGCTCCAAAGCCGATGCTCACTTCTCCTCTAGGTTAAGGAGATTCATGAGCCAAACTTATACTCAATCTTCTCCTCCCACATACTGGTCCATGAATCTGAGGATTGGGATCTTTAATTTCATAGGGAAAACCGGTTGTAAGCCATAGACTAGTTGATATGGAGACGTCCCCATGGAATTCTTGATCCTTACATGATCGGTCCACAAAGCATATATCAATTGTGTGTGCTAATCCCTGGGGTTGTCATCCAGGAGGTGTTTGATCACTTTCGTTAAGTTCTTGTTGGTAGAATCTACTACACCATTTCCTTGTGGATAGTAATTTGAAGAGAACTTGAGGATTACCTAGTTCTCGAAGGCCCATTGCATGAGCGAGGTCGAAGAAAAAGAGGGATCATTATCACATACCAGATAAAATGGCATTCCAAACCTAGTTATGATACACTCCTCCAAGAATTTGGTTTTGACCTCTATAGTACAATTATTCATACTTGAACTTCCATCCATTGGGTGCAGTAGTCAGTAGCTATCAGGATGAACTTGTGTCCTACAAATGAAGGGGAGTTAATCATTCCAACAAAATCTAAGCCCCATTGGGCAAATGGGCGTACCTCATATACTGCTTGTAGGGGCATTGCGGGGTTCCTCTCTTGAGTTGCACTAGTTTGGCAAGTGTGGCAAGATCTCATGTGTTCACTAGTGTCTCTAAAGATTGTAGGCTATAAATATCTGACTCTTAAGATTTGGTGAGCTGTTGCGTCAGGTGACCCATGTCCTGTTCCTTACTTGTCACAAAAAACCTTCTAGGTTTTTCTTTGCCTCGAGTTTGTCCAAGCACCTTAGGTATAGGCCTTCATAATTGCATTTATACAGTTGTCCATTCTTCAACATGTAGGAGTTTCTCTTGATTCTCAAGGCTCTTCTCTAAGAACCACTCATTTCCTCTGGGAAATAGTTTTGCAGTAGATAATACACTATGTCTTTGTACCATACATCACTGATCACACCTTGGTTGGTGTAGGTTTGGTAGACCAGCCCTTCTTCAACCTCAGAGATCAACTTTGTTAGGCCTTGGCCCCTTACTAGTTTCAGTGGTTGGATTTAAAGGTCAAAATCTTGGAGGATGGCCATCCATTTTCCTCTCCACTCTCCCAACTCATTCTACATCAAAATGGAATTCACGGCTACATCTGGAACTACCCCAATGACTTTACTTCTCAAGATGTAGTGTATGAACTTTTTGACTGCTTTGACGAGGGTGAATGACTGTTTATCCAGGTTGGGATATCTGAGCTCAGCATCTTTAAAAGGGAAACTCATGAAATCTATGGGTCTCTCATCTTCACTATTCTTCTTCTGCATGAGGATGCTTGCACATGAGTGCTCAGATGCAAAGGAGTAAACCTTAAAGGGGATAGTGTAGTCCAGGCTAATCAGAACTAGTGTTGTAGCGATGGCATTCTTAATCTCCCCAAAATATTTCTTGGCTAGGAGAGTCCACTCAATCTTGGAATCCTTCTTGAGCATGTTGTTCAATGGTTTTACTATCTTTGTGAAACCACTAATGAACTTGCTTACAAACTTGATCTTCCCGAAGAAAGATCTCAGCTCTTTGCGGCTGTGTGGCGGTGTCAATTTCAGAATGGCTTCTACCCTTTTTAGGATCTATGGCTATCCCCTTCTCTGAGATGATATGTCCCAAGAGTTTATCTTCAGTTAACCCAAACACACATTTCTTGGGATTGAGGGAAATCCCAAATTCTCAGCATCTTTGAAGGCATTTTCGGAGGTCACTTAAGTGGTCAGCTCTTTGTTTTGAGAAAACTGTGAGGTCATCCACATAGATGATAATGCATCTCCCAACTAATCCCTTGAAAGCTATGTCCATCACCCTCTGAAAAGTGTCCCCGTTGTTAATCAACCCGAAAGGCATTCTGTGGTAGGTGAAGGTTCCCCATTTGGTAGTGAACGTTGTTTTCAACCTATCTTCTTCTTGTACCATCACCTGGTTATAGCCCAAGTATCCATCCAGAAATGACATCATTTGAGATCCATTGACCTTTTACAGTACTTCGTCGAGAGACAGGAGTGGGTAATTGTCCTTTTGATAAGATTTGTTGAGGTTCCAGAAATCCACGCACAATCTAATCTCTCCAGTTTACTTCCTTACGGGTACCAAGCATGCAACCCATGTAGAATGTCAGATTGGAAAGATGATCCTGGCATCGAGAAAATTATCAACTTCCTTTTGAATTAAGGGTTCCATGGTAGGGTTCACAGGCCTCTGCCACTGTCAGAAAGGCTTGGAGTCCAGTTTTAGAGGGATGTTATGCACTATGACTGAGGTGTCATATGTCTTCAATTCCTCATAGATCCATGCTATGACATCTCGATATTCAGTGAGGAGCTGAACCATTTTCTCCTTTTCTTGTTTAGTTCCTACTTTTCTAATGTGGACCTCCCTAGGTTCCTCTTTTGTGCCAAGGTTGTAGGTATCACATTCTTTACCATCAGGTGTTACATCTAGGTGTCTCCTCACTGTTGTATTGTCACTGTCAAAAATACTTTCTAGTTCTATTATCCCTTTGGGTATGGCATTGGTCCTTAGATTTATGAAACCTTGATCATCAGGAGCTTTGGGTTCAATTGTTTCTTCACCTTCCTTTTCCCCATCTATGATTTGTTTTTCAAACACACCGGCGCACATGATAAACTCCAAAATGTGCTAATCATCTTGAAAGACTTGAAAGTTAGTGATGTTGTCTGGAATGGTCAGGGCTGCGATAAGTTCAATTGAGAATTTCTTCAGCTTGGATTTCTCCATTGGATGTAATGAATTGGACAACACGGCTAAGGCTTCGACGACAAAATTTCTCCTTCTTGGGATGGTTTTGATGTCGAAAGCGTTGAAGTCGTTGATTAAGTCCCATGCTCTATTTTGGTAGGCTAAGAGCCTTTTGTCATTTCAAGTATACTGACTATGGATCTGCTTGAAAACCAATTGCGAGTCCCCTTCTACTGTCAGGATTTTTATTCCTTTCTCGTGGGCTAGGAGGAGTCCACAGACTAATGCTTCATACTTTGCAACATTGTTAGTGCACATAAATTGTAACTTATAAGCAGCATAGAAAGACTTACCTCTCATGATTATCAATTTTATCCTTGCACCTGCTCCTTGTTTACACTTGAAACCATCAAAGTGTAATTTCCATATCTGGGGTTGCTTAGCAGAATTGGTTTTGGCTGATTTTCTCTTGGGAAGGCCCTTGGTTATAGACTTCCGACCCTTCTCTCTGTCACTGTCCAAAGAGGTTGATTCTCCCATATTTTGAGTATGTCTGTGTTTGGGGTTTTCAGTACTTTCATTACCTTCATCTTCTAGAATTCCTTTGTAAGGGGGACACGCTCCATCATCAGAGGTGCTCCAATCACTAAGCATGTCTGACATAGGACCTTTGTTATCGAAATCTGACCCACCATCGTAATGTTGGTTTGGGGTGATTATAGGAACTGGGACATCAACCTCTGTCAGGATGTTATTCTTGTCTTTGGTCTTGGGGATGTCTCCCTTTTTTGTAGATTGCTCTGATAACACGCTTGATGAGGTGATTTGGTTCAATACCCTTGATAATGCTTCCTGGGAACTGGGGAATGTGAACTCAGAATGGCTAACCTGGTGTAATCGATAGTACCTTGGTAGTAATAAAATGTTAGGGTCTGCGTCTTGTCCCAAGTGTCATAGGCTAACTATAGTGTTGTTGATGAAGTGTTGGAAGATGTCATCATTGATATCTGACTCCAAGAGACCCAGAATGGGGCTGTGGTCCAATTCTAGGTCCTCTCAAATTTGGAACATGAGCATGTCATCCATTTGATAAGTGCCCAGGTCCGTATGGGTGAACATGACTTCATTTGGGGCATTGTACTCGGTGATCATCTATCTCAATTTAGGCTTTGCATCAATCTTGATCTAGTTGTTCAGGTCTCTCCATGGTAGCCACAGTTGGGTGAAATCTGTGGAAAGCCAACCTCTCAAGCACTTGGTCCATTCTTGACTCAACAGCATCCCATAAGTCTCGGGTATGTTTACTATATGTACATCAATGTGTTCTTGTATTCTAGGATCTGCAACTAATTGGATGTGTATATCTTTAAGCACACTGATTACCTTGACCTCGGTTTTATCCAATTGCATGACCACTCAGTTTTTTACTTGGGGCACCATCCCCAACTTCTGACAAATTGACAGAGGCATGATGTTGCATGAAGCTCCTGAATCAGTCAGGCAATTGTGTAAGTTCTTTCCAAACATCCATAGAATGAGTAAGAATGGTGGGACCTCCATCCTATCTTTGGACATAGCGGGGAAAGCCTCAGATGCATTGATGCTAGATGGAGGTTTCCTTGCATTGTTGGTCGATGAGCCAGGTTTTGAATGGTCCAGAGATCTTAGAAGGGCCTCTTTCTGAGATGGGAAACCTTGCAGCAATTCGAACATAGATATGTTCGCTTTAGTTTTCTTCAACTCATCAGCTGCACTATATTTGTCACTAGGCCAGGCCGCACCTCTGTAGCTGGCATACATGCTTGTTGTAGGAGGTGTAGGACCATTTGGGCCTTTAGGAGGCATGGGATTGTTGCTAGTTCGAGGGTCTGGTGGAGTTGGTTGTTTTTTTGGGGGAATACCGTCGGTGAGAGGTTCCTCTTTACTCTGAAGATTATATGAATTTTGTTGATCATTCTGGAAGGCATGTACTTCTAAGTATTCTAGTTTGTTTTCCCTTGGGAAGGGGAACACAAACTCATCTTCCCTCGCATAGGTACCTGAATCTTCCTCCTTTCTAGACTCATAGGAATCAAACACCATAGCATCAAATTGCGCCTGGGGCTCTTCTAGGTTCTATATGTAATTATTATGAGAGTTGTTTCTTGGTCCATTATTACCTTGGTGTGAATTTGGAGCACCAAAAAAATTATCCTCTGAAGCCTCGTAAGCATTGGAATTGTCTGCTGGGATGCTGCCGTTATTGGGTTTGGTGTTCCATGGCCTGTTTGGCCTTTTCTATCCAAATGTTTTCTCCTGTGTGTTGTTGTTGTTGTTGTTGTACGTGTTGAAACTCCGATTGGGGTTTTGAGGATATGTATTTAGACCAACAGGTGCTTGTTGATACCCACCTTGATTCTGAGATGGATTCAACTTCATCTAGGTGAGCTCGTTGGTGAGTTGGGATAATGTCTTCTTCACAAAATCTAGTTCAAAGGCCATGAGAGTATCAGGCTCTGCTTGGGGCACAACTCTCTACTCCATAAACGCTATCTTGTGAGCCTCATAACCCAGATAAGTAATAGATGGCAGTGCGGCTACAAATGGTTGCACTGGAATGGGGTTCAACTTAGGCATGTGAGTGGTTGGAGATTGATTGTTTTCTACAAATGGATGTGGGACATCAAGGTTATTCATGATAGGTACTGCTACATAACTCCCTTCTTGTGGTCCATCTACTGGGTGAACATGATGGCTTCATTGTACACCATTTCCATCATTTCTCTATCCGCTGGGGGAAGCCTCCTCAGAAAGATTGAGGTTATAGGATCCAATGATTTTAAGTAAACTTGTATGATAGCCTCTTTTGGTATGGTGTAAGGAGCTTCCAACTTCTAATGCATCTTGTGAAAATGATGGTTGAACATAGTGATAGGCTCTTTAGGATCATTCCTCATGGTAATGAACTGGTGATGTGTCATGGCTAGAACCACATATAGTTTGAATTGATTGAGGAATTTGGTTTCAAACTCGTTCCACGTAGAGATATATCCTTGTGGTAAGTTCAAGTACTAATTGTAAGAAAACTCTCCCAAAGTGTATGGGAATAGACGATAAACAATGTCTTGGTGGGCGATCTCTTTATGGTTGCAAATTTCCTTAAAGGTGCGGATGTGTTCTTCCATTGTCCTTGATTCACCATTTATAAACCGAGTGAAAAAATTCTCCAGATTTTTGGGTAACTCATGGAGCTGCCCAACAAAATTTAGGGGTGAGCTAGTTGCGTTGGAAAAAAAGGCCATTGGACGAGGTTTCTGCAAATTCTGATTATGCAAGTTCTAATTTTGCGTTATGGCTGCGATGACAGTCAGGGCAGTGATATGTGATTGCTATCCAAAAGAATTCTGAGACTCGGTAAGGTGGGAAGAGGATTTTTCTTTGTTCTTCCTTTTGTCACTATGAGCTT
This sequence comes from Thuja plicata, assembly GCA_018584345.1. Taxonomy (NCBI): domain Eukaryota; kingdom Viridiplantae; phylum Streptophyta; class Pinopsida; order Cupressales; family Cupressaceae; genus Thuja; species Thuja plicata. Next base: position 1,891,849 of record MU223054.1, on the reverse strand, counting down.
TACAATGATGGATGAGTTCAAGGAACTCGCCTCTCTTCGGAGATGATCTAAGCACTCGCTCAAATCTCTCTGGAGAGAAAGATCCAATGTTATCCAACTTTTGAGTCTTGAGGTCCTCCTTCTAGTGCCACTTCTATTGAGCATTTTTTTGACACAAGCCAACTTGCTTGGATCTTGAGAATTTGATTTCCTCTCTTGAAAGAATAGTGAGGTTATTCCCAAGGTTCTCCGGGGTCAGGTCACAACCTGCTTGGTTACTCAGTTGAAGATAAATGTGAATTTTCATGAGGAGACCTTTGCTGGTATGTTCAAGACATCAAACTACAAAACACTTTAGTTTTTTTTTTGGTATTTTTCATTTTAGTAAATATGGGGGGTTCGATAAATAAAATGCAAGTTTGTATTTTCCAAGGTGTTAGATTTAGAATTTGAAAGATAGAAGAAAGTAGCGAGTAGATTAATGAGAAAATAAACAAATGACTAAAAGTGAAATCCTATAGACATAAACCATTTGTGAACCCTTCCTTGCGAATTGAAGGACGGGAGAAATTTGGTGTAAACCCACGAAGCATGAACCAGACTGAGTCACAATTCACTACCCCATGGATGCAAGTGTTTGGAGAGAAGACATATTCACTCGTGCAAGATTTTCAAAATCGATCAGATCATGAAGCCACCAAGATGTGCGCACCCACAAGACAAATTTATCATTAAGCCCAAAGATGATCTCTTCCATGCATTCGTCACAGCAAGGAAAAGAAAACAACAACAACCTCCAACTAAAAGAAACGCGAATTTGAAACACAATAAACAAGAGGCTCTCTGAGACTAATGAATAATGAAAGCATACGTTCAATAATTTTGCATAGATAGAAGCAATTCACACACCACGAATGAAGCACCAAATGTATATCTTTATTGCATTAAGAATCTGACCCTTTACATTGATTTTGTGATTACAATATATAGAATTTGATCCACAACTCTGAATTCTAAATTTAGGGCATCAGAGAGAAAAATAAATTAAAGTAAAAATTTCTAAAAGGGAAACTATTCTTAACTGACACTAGATAACTCGCATGGATTCATGAACCCATTTACAATCAATTTTTCAATGCAAGTAGTGTCAAAATTGCCAAGAAGAAAGAGAAAAGGAGGGTTTCTTCTGAAAACTTGGAGTCTTCTTCTTGTTTTTGGAAGTCTTTCTTGGAATCTTCACCTGGAAGCTCTTCTGGTGGTGGAGACTAATAGGGAACCCTTAGTCCCTTCAAAACAAACTCAAGCTAACCATCAATTAGATGTGGAGTTCAACTGGCATGCAAAAATCTGATCTCGCTGTAAACACCCAGTTTTTTCAGACCTTGACCTCGACTCCAATTTTCAGTGTCAAAATTTCTAAGTGTTTATCATCAGACTTTGGTCTGAAGTTTGGAATTTTTCAGAGGCCAAAAAGGCCAAAATATCTAGAAGGCCGAAAAGGCTAAAACTCAGAGGGCCAAAAAGGCCAAAAAATTTGCGGGGCCGAAAGGCTGAAAAATCTGTAGGGCCAAAAGGCCCAAAATCCTGAAAGGCTGAAAGGCAAAGGAGATGGATTGTTTGCGGGGCCAAAAAGGCCGAAAATGAGGAAAGGCCAAAACTCCAAAACCTGCCTTAAGGGAATTCTTTGAAGTATTGGAGACTTTTCTCCAAAACTTCTTGGTGTTCCAAGGGGTCAATTTGGGAACACCTTTGGGTGTGCAACCCTAAGCCTTTGTATGATCTTCTGGACTTTCTCATAGTTCATCTCCTTCCTTTTTTCCCTGTTAACCTTCTGTTCTTGCTTTTCTTTGAAGGAAGTTAGCTTGGAGGTGAAGAACTGTATCTCTTCTATGTAATTGGTCATATTCATCATTTCTTCCTTTGAATAAAATAATTGTTGCAAGGCTTCCTTGGTCCCTTCACCTGCCATGATGTCCCTAAACTATTGGACCACTTATTTGGATGGCCATAGGACATGTTTATCTTCATCCCGGTATAAATCAAGGTTGATCCCTGTGAAGAAGATATCTATTTCTCCTACCCATTCCAGGACCTCCTTCTGCTTATCCAATATGGATGCTAGACATTTCTCAAAAATACCAATTATCTTGGTTATGTGCTTGATCCATTTCTCAAATTTGTCTAGCTCCTCACCTTCATATATTTTCACCAAGATCAGGAAGCATTGTTTTTTGATGATCTATAAATCCTAGAGGGTTGCTCTCCATTTTCTTGTCTCAGATTCCAAGCCACCATCATCTGTCATCAAATATATCAAACTTGTAGCCTCTATTAGAATAACCCTATAAGGTTTGAATATGTTCTTGATAGCACCTTCCCCATATTTTTCAAAATCCTCCTTCCAATCTACAGTTTCTTTGATAAAGGATGGGGTTAAACCTACTAGTAAGTCTGGGTGTTTCTTTTATCCAACATTGCCTATAGCGAGGCCTCCAAGCAGTTAGGGTCAATGAGACCAACCATTTTGTGAATGAACCTTTTCAAGGCTTCATTTTATTCTGTCAAAGTCTTTATGGTCTCTTTGTACTTACTCATAAAACCCAGAGCATGTTTGAGCCCCAAGGCTGCTAGTGCCTTGTGTTAGAGTAGTCGAGTGTTGCTAATAATTAAATCAGTTAATTATTAGTTATCTACTCTTAGCTTAAGTTAGACTTAGGCAACTTTCTTTTTTCTGAGAGTTTCCTTTTTTCGGTAACCTTTATAAGGAATCACCGCTTAGTTTTATTTACAGAGTTTTTACATCAGTTTGTAAATCATAGAAACATATTATCAATATATTGTTTTCTTGAGAACATGATGTCTCTGGGTTTTTGGCCTCCATAGATCCTTCTATCTTCTGTCTTTTGCTTCTGTTTATGTAATAGCTATGCATGCAGGTGTTCTTGGGAAGATTGCAGTTTAGCAATCTTAACATGGTATTAGAGCCACTCTGCAGCTGGTTGTTCGTTCTTTGTTGAAGCACAGAGGGTTTGAAGTCTTCAGAGGCTTTTCTGGCAGTTTTTCTGTGATTCTGGGGGGTCTTTATTTTTTGGAGTTGTTTGAACCGAAACGGACTCTGCCATTGCGTCCAGAAGGCTTGGGAGAGTCAAAATACATATAAATTTTGACCATTTTGGTTACAGGGGCCTCTGAGAATTTTTTCGTGCCCTTCGAAGGCCGTACGACACGATTTTCGAGAAAAAATTTATAAAAACGTACGTTTTTTAACATTTTTTAACGTTTTTTTGCGGTTTATAAAAACGCGTGCAGTTCTGTTAGAAAGGCGCCACCGCCGGGCCGCCTCCGCTCCACCCAAGCCCGGCCCCCGGCGGCGCGCCCTCCTCCAGTCTTCACTGCGGTCCCCGCCCTCCGCGGTTGCTCCGCCGCTAGAGCCGTTCTGCGCATCCGTGCCTCTCCGCGTTTGCTCCGCCGCTCTGATAGCATAGCGCCACCGGCCCCTCAGCGACCCGCCCGCCGCTCCGACGGCTCCCCGCTCCGACGCCCGCTCTCTTCCGGCCGCGCCGCTCGGGATCCGCCCGGCGGGCGCTTAGGCCCCTAGTGCTTAGCGCGACGGTCATATTACGGACCGAGGGCCAGGGTTAAGCCCCCGGCGCGCGCCATGCGCCCAGGGGCCCAAATTTTTCAGCCCCTGGGGGCATTTTGTAACCCCTTTTGGTTTTTTGGGGGTACTGCGCTTTTTTTCGCTCTATAGGGAGCATACGAGGGTCTTTTTCTGACTTCCATATACCGTCGGAAAGCTCTTTCCGAGAACTTTTTGATGGTGGAGGTTAGGATTTTTGGTTCCACTATTTCAATAGCATTTTTTGCTGTTGAAGTCTGATATTTTGTTTTGCCTTCCGGGAGCCATATCTAGCTCATCCGGACTCCTTTTTTGGAAAATGAGATATCGTCGGAAAGCTGGTTCAGTGTTCTATTCAGTGGCAGAGGTTATTTTTCCAGATTCTACTCTGGGTTTTTACTCCTCCGTGTTTGGCAGTTTATGCCCTCTGGTGGTGTGCTTGGTTCTACAGGTCTGGGGATCTCTTCTTCTAAGTTTATAGCTCACTCTTCTTTCTGACTTCTGAGCTTGTATGCTCTTTCTGTTGCATCTTTGTTCTGTAAACGCACTGAGATAAAGTGCCTTCTTCTGCATTCTTGGATCTTGTACACCTGGTTCAGTTTTAGTACTTGCACTCTGTTATAAAGTGCCATAGGGGGATTATGATGCATTTGCCGCTTTAGGCACATCCACTTTTTTCAAGTGAGTGTACCTTCCATGACATTAGCCCATGTAGTGTGTCTATGACACTGCCCTTTATCGTGTGTGTGTGCTTTTGTTGCACTGTTGGTGTTCCTAGTTCTTCTTCTGCAGCTGTTTCTAGTACTGCATTTCAGTGTTCCTGTCACCTCTCCCAGTTCAGCATTATGGGGGGGTTCACCTGTTGGTTCTATTGCTTCCTGGTTCGATTGATCAGCTCTTCAGACACTTGTCTTCTCTACCTGGTCATGCACTTCAGTGGGGGTTCCAGCAGTATCTTCTGACAGAGTTTTCAGACATGCTTCAGAGATGCTTCTTGCTCTTTTCTTGTTCCTTTCTCTGGGACACCTTTTTCTCTAAGATTGAAGGTTTTCTTCATCTAGTTTGCTTTATATTTTGGGTACCTGATCAGGCCTAGTTGTCGGGACCCATCTTTCCTGCTTTCTGCAGTAGTTTATCTTTTTTTGCTTCTCCCTAAGTTACACTTAAGGGGGGGTGTTAGAGTAGTCGAGTGTTGCTAATAATTAAATCAGTTAATTATTAGTTATCTACTCTTAGCTTAAGTTAGACTTAGGCAACTTTCTTTTTTCTAAGAGTTTCCTTTTTTCGGTATCCTTTATAAGGAATCACCGTTTAGTTTTATTTACAAAGTTTTTACATCAGTTTGTAAATCATAGAAACATATTATCAATATATTGTTTTCTTGAGCACATGATGTCTCTGGCTTTTTGGCCTCCATAGATCCTTCTATCTTCTATCTTTTGCTTCTGTTTATGTAATAGCTATGCATGCAGGTGTTCTTGGGAAGATTGCAGTTTAGAAATCCTAACACCTTGCTCCCTTCCCTGGTAGGTTCTCCCAAATCTACCTCCTCAAATGTATAGTCTTTTGAAGTAGTTTGGGCTTGAGAGGTGTTGGCAGATGGGACTGTAACCTGTGCCTTCCAGCGTCCCCTAGTGTCTTGAATGACATAGGACATTATACGCACTGGTAATATGACCTTTGTCCACTAAAATGCTTGCCCGAAGGATGCCATGTCTACATTTTCCCCTTCATCATCATCTGTATAAGTTCTCCTCCTTAAATGGATTTCTCTAGTAAACCATGTAGGCTTGCTAGATGCGGTGACTGGTTCATATGCGGTAACTTGTAAAATGGAATCCAAATTTTGGGACCTTGGAGTCACCTCTTTATCTGGCCCTTCTCCTTGTTCCTATCTTTGTTCCCCTTCATTCACCTTTTATTGGTGTCCTTCTTATTTCTCCCTTTCCTCCTCTGCCTTGTCCTTTTCTTCCCCTGCCTCATCTTTTTTTTCTCGGCTTCTGTTTTCATCACCCGAGGAGCTAGCCAACACTTCGGTATTGAGACCAGTCATGACCTTCAGTGTGGTTTTGAAAAGTGACACATACTCTAGTTTTATTCATCCTCCAAGGGTTGGGATGTGGCAAAGCAAAGGGCTCAATGATGGTGGAGTAGGTGTTGGGAGATTTGGAATTAGAGGTGGAAAATTAGTTGGTGGAGTTTGGAGAAATGGTGGTGGAGTTTGAATAGGAGGTGGAACAGTAGTTGGTGGAGAAGGAATGTGAGGGGGCATTGTAATAGTAATGGCTTCTATTGTGGGATCTTTTCAAGGAAATTCTTGCGTGAGTGCAGACTCTTAATTCCTGAGCCCGTGATCCATTTTGGAGCTCTTTCCCACAATAGGTATATTGGGGTTTGGGTTAGTAAATTGAGAGGGAGGTGGAGTTAGGGTTACCTATGGTTGGAAGAGAGAAGGACCACCTCCCTCATATCTAGTCACATAACCCAGCATAGCTTGGCCCTGGTCTGAGAAACCTTCTAGACCCTCAAAGTATGATATTTGGAACTCATCCAATCCGAGAGCATCTAAGGGGTTAGCTTGATCTTTAGGATCCTCTTACTTCTTTCGACTAGTCTCCTTTTCTCTCCTTTTGTGAGACCTTGTCCTTTTTACTTGAGTGACCTCTCCCTCTTCCTCTTCTTGTAGGTCTTCTTACATGAACTCCAATTGTAGGGACGTAGAAGCTTTCTTCCTCTTGTATATCTTCTTGCTCTTTCCAATGGTGGGAAAAGATTGTCCCGAAGTGGAGGGTCCTTCATCTGATGCAACTTGTGCTGGGCCCATGGGGAAATCTATCTATCTAGTCATTCTTGTCTTGGGATCCATGGGCCTTGGTTTGACCCATATTCCATCACATGTGCATGGCCATACACCATGCTTGGTTTCTGCAGTGGTGCCTTCTTGTATTTTGGTGTTGTGTTTTTCTCCTCATGTTGTTTATCCACTTTCTTCGGTGGAGCCATCAATCTTTTCACATGTATTGGGCTCATCCTGTAGGGCCTCTTAATCCACTCCTCTTTCATCCTCATCACATGCCTTGCCCAGAAATCAATGTCATCATTTTTGTCTTTGTCAATCTCTGCGTTCATGATTGGCCTATCATATATCTTTTCATTGGTGTAAATTGCCTCTAAGACCTCATCTGAATCATACTCCCAAACTTTAGGGAGAATTATGACTTCCTTTTCTAGGGTAAGGTCATCCTATAGTAATCTCAGATCTTGACCTCATGGTCATCCACATAGTTCATCTAGTGATCCTCCACGTGTGGTTTGTGAATGTAGAATTTGCCAATAATGTGATTGTAATTGCCTATAGGATCAAAACTAGGCCGCACTGTCTTGTAAAGGTGCAGGGGGTATTCATCCCATTCAAAGGCCAAAGACTTAAAAACCTTCATATCTTGTAGGGTATATGGTCCCAGTGAGAGGGGAAAATCCCAACAGTTCTTCTTCTTGTGCTTTATGTGCTCATATGCATCAGCGAGTTGTCGGGCTATCTCCAAAATGATTATCCAGTCGGATGGATATCTATGCAATTTCTTTGGTTTTACCATTGTTCCTGCTATCCAAATGTAGGTGAAGGTCCTAAATCAAATGTAATAGGCCCCTATGGCCCTTATCTTAGTAGTTTCTTCCTCTAACATCCTTTTTTCAGATTCACCTTCGATGGATCAGATGATTGCAAAAATGAAAGTGTCATTGACTATCCTATAGTCTGGGCTATCCTCCGACATTTTTTCCCTCTTCTGTAGTTGGGGGTATACCATGTAAGGCCATGTGTTGAGATCATTTAGGTTTCCCCTCTTGGTGAGTCCTCGGTAATCTTCCTAGGCTACCAATAAGTACACCACATAAGTACTCATGTAAAACTTGGGGTTGTGCTTTACTACCACCAGCTATTCGTCCAACTTGTCGCTAATGATGGTTCCCCAGTCGAACCTAGACCTATGGCCTTTGAGTCTTTCAATCAGGAGAATCATCCAATTCTCTAGTTGGGAGGATTTTGGTAACCCATATACTTGGGTCAACATTGTTGTGGTCACTTTGATATCATCTTTCATGTATCCCCTCCTTAGGTCTATCTTGTCCAGCTTATTTTTGGGGAGAGGTTGTTTGAGGTAATTGTCATTGACTATATCATATGCTTCATCCCCTTTATTCCTAAACCACAATTTTCCCTTCTCTATGAAGAAGTCATAGAACTTGTCTATGCCTTTGTGAAGGTGGAATACATCCTCTATGACATCTGGCCTAATATCCAATACTCCTTGGCCCTCTGTGTTTTGAACCATCCTTTTTTCTGAGTCATAGTCTTTTTCCAAGGCCATGATTAATTCAGGTGAGGTTACGGCCACTGGGTGGGCTGCTTCATTGACAAGTCTTGCTAATACAAATGAAATATAGTCCTTTGATCTTCCTTGTGGTTGGGCGCACCTTATCAGGAATTCATCCCAATTTACATCTCCGATACCAATATCGGTGATTTCACTATGCTTGTTTCCAATCTTTGAAGGGGGAGTGTTCTCATTGTACTCATACTTCATGGGTGAAGTAGTTTTTTTTTCAGGCATTCCTATAATAAAACATGTAAGTATCAGTATCTTATTTGAAGAACAAACTGAAAGAAAGCTAACTAAACTAAGAAAATAGAGAAAAACTCTCTAAATCATCGAGAATGTAGGTTTTTCACACTTTTGGGGTTTTGGATGCTAAAGACTGTTTTGGAGGCCGAAAAGGCCGAAAGTGCGAAAAGCCATTGTTTGAAGGGAGTTCCTTTGGACCTCTGGTATTTGAAAGTATGAAAATTTTTCTGATGTTGAAAGTCAGAAATCCCAAAGCTTGAAAACCAGGTTAAAGAGAGTTGGATATGTTGGCATTTCAGACCTTTCAGAGGTTCAAAATGCCAAAAAGGCCAAGTCTCCAAAATAGCGGTGAGAGACAGGAATTTTGGGGTTTCAGTTTTGTCAGTGTTTCAGACATTTTGGAGGTCTAAAACATCGAAAGGGATAAATCTCCAAAAACAAGACTGACGACCAACTGACCTGATTTTCGGCCTTTCGGAGGCCAAAAACCTATGATAAAGGTCATGACAGGACAAAAGCCTAAAAACCTAGAGGGAAAAAGAAACCTGTCTCAACACGGATGAACCTCCCGTGAAAACAAAGGCACCTAAGGGCCCTTAGAGACCAGGGAAGAAAGGGCCAACACGCCCTAGGCCAGACAAGTGCTAGGGCAAAAAAATCTTAAAACCTAAAAAAAACTAGAGGAAGGAAAAGAAAACACAAGGAAGCGAACAAGACCTACCTCGGAGGGCAAGGAGCGGGGGAAGATGACGCAAAAATTTATTGGAGGTGAGCATGCGATCAATCTCTAGGTCAAAGGCAGAAAAAATGTTTCAATTGCGAGCTCTCGAGAAAAAACACAAAGTGATCTTGAATGAGGGCCCTTTTGCAATTTATAACACGCGGGTTTTAATGTCAGCATTTTCTATGGTTTCGGTGTCTGAAACACCGAAATTTTGGAGGTAGATACCTTCATCCTTTTGGTTTTTTCGGAGACTGAAAACACTGAAAGGACTAACTTTTGGCCTTTCAGTCGTTTCAATGTTTTGGAGTACTATGGTCCCCTGAAACACTGAAAGGGCCAAAAGGCCAAAATTTCCTTTGTCTAATCATGCTGACACATGTTCTTCTCAGGCTGACCGAGTGAGGACTCAAGGGGGAAACAAGACCAGAAACTAAAAAACAAAAGAAGGGGTGTCCCCATGGTCAGAGGACCAAAAAAAATGGGGTGTGTGTTGTGGACCCACAACACTATTTTTTCTCAAGAAACCCCCAACTTGAGCTCGTTGCCATAGGCTATGATTATTAATATAATTTTCCCTTCCAAAAATAAGTGTATCCATTACCCAGGTGCCATAAAACTCACATCTAGGCCTGATGCTCTAGAAACACGCACAACAACCATAGATTCTAAGGAACTTTGTGTTTTAAAAAAAAAGGATACCATCCATTTAATGACCAATAAGAAGAAAGGAAACAAACCTCTCATGCAGCTAAAAAATCCATATTTACCATACAAGAGGTAATAAGTGAGAAGGAATATGAATTGAGCGAGGATAATAGAAAATTTTTAAGTGACCTGAGAAGTCTAATAGGTTGGAAACTTGTTCAATGTACAAGGATAAAAAATAGGTTGATTACGACATCAAGGAAGATGAGGAAGAACATTTGAGTGGAAGAAAGGATTAGAAGATTGTAAATAGGGAAGATAAGGAAGGGGAATGGGAAGGGGAAGGGGATGATGTGAAAATGACTAAGATACTAGTTAAATCTACTATATATAGTTCTAAACACATCTCTAGCAACATGAAGATGGAGCTTGTGGATCTTACTAAAGATGCAATTCCAGAATAAGAGGGAGAGAAAAATACTGTAGATGTAGTGCAAGAGGAAGGAGAAGAGAAGAATACTTGTAACCAAGGGGTATTAGTTGAGTCTCAAATTACTTCCAAAAACTAGAGCTGCTAAAACCTATAATGCTTGATCTTGAAAGGAGGATCTCCAATCTCTTTAAAAGTAGCCTCTGTGTAATGTATAGATTTACAACTTCAATGTGCCTAATGTAGGATAATGTTTTGGGGAAAGACATAGATAATGAGGGGAAATTCAAGGAAATATTCAAGATCTTGATGGAGGATTGGACTAATGAGCTCCATTAAACTGGATATTTCACCAAACTCGTTGATCATACTTGATGTTCATAGGATTTTTATTTTTTTACTACTACTTTCCCTTGAGGGCCTTCTCTTAAAAATTGATTTTAATTTATTTACGTTAATAAAATTTGATTCTAGGGTTAGTATTTTATCTTTTAAGAGTAATATGTTAGAAGTATCTATTAGTTTTTTGCAAGAAGTAGACTATGTTTCCAAAGTTAGTATCTTAGTTGCTTACATTATTTTGTTAGAAGTAGCTTATAGTTTTTTGTTGGACTCTCTAAAGTTTTTGATGTTAAAGTGTTATTAGTGTGTTGCTAATGTACTATTGATATTGGTTTTTATGCCTTTGGGATATTTGTTTTGAAGGGACAACACCCTAGTTTTGCTACTTTTTAATATTAAAAACATATTAAGTAATATCAAAATTAGGAAAGTTCTTTTGTATTTTATTTTTGAAAAGCATAGTCTTTATGTTTGAGGTGATAGATTTTGATTGTTTCATTATTTTTTTCTATACAAGTATTGGAGTATGATAGGTTTGTTGCAGGGAAATTATGTCAAATACTTGTTGATAATATTTAAGATAGAAGATGTAAAAATTGTCAAAAATTCATGTGATCATAGTATAAAGTTTACTAAGGATACATGCACAAAAAATGTAGATTGGACATGTTATCAAAGTCTACTAGGGAATTTTTGTATCTTGTTCAAACTTGACTTAACAGTGACCACATTTATACAATAATTATCAAGAAATCATATAAAAGCCACAAAGTGTATGTTGACATTTGTGAAGGGTACTTTGGATTATGGAATTGAGCTAAAGAGAAGAGATTAATTCATTCTCCATTGCTGTACTCATCTAGATTCATAAATATACCATATTCATAGGAGGTCTACTTTAGGTTATGAATTTATGTTAGAAGATTTTGAAATATCATGGTATTCCAATAAATAAAAAAATTTAGAATAAAAAACTAAGGTAGACTACGACTAGCTAAAATATTGAATAAAGTAATTATTTGGCTATTAGAGATGGTAGATCAATTGAAAAATTTCTTAATTATTCATTATGAGAAGTAGAATTCTCTTTTGATTTCAAATAATTTAATATCGTATGTGAGGATTAAGCATATCAAGATCAAGTATCATAAGGTTTGGGAACTTTTGAAGCTTTGAAAAATTATGACTGGATATGTTGGGAAAAAGAAAAAAGTGCCAATATCTTCACCAATACATTGATGTAGACTAGCTTTGTCATGTTTCAACAAAAAATTTATCTCAAAGAGATTATCATGTAGGGGATATTCATAATGTAATTATCTTACTTGTCTACACATCCACTATTTATATTACATTAAATGTGTTGTAAATCTTTCAATTTCACATTCAGAAAGGATGTTTGAATATTTATATTATTCTTTACAATGTTTGAATGTTTTATTGAAACTATAATTAATAGTTTTAAATTATGATTGATGACCATGTTTAGGTATGTAGATTCATCCCACATGAATTGTATTGCATAGGTCACTAGTTATGTGACTCTATCTAAAGAGGTCAATCAAACTATGATTGTAACTACATTCTAGGTGTTTTGTTGTGTAACTAAGTTTTTAGGTAGTAAGTTAAAGAATTTAGAGTAGCCAATTTACTAGGTTTATTTATTAATTCATCTAGGTTTTTTAAATAAATTTTCTAAGTTTTTCCATGTTGTTTTCTTCAATGTGTAGGTCATATGTGAAGTGAATTTTATGATTACCAATGAAAAAATAAGTAGGTGAACTACATATACGAGTTTCAATGATATATAATGGACCATAATAGTCTTTTTTGTGGGATCGTCTCATTAGAAAATATAATCAATGTTATAGCACAAGAATAAGATATATCTCTTGACTGTATCATATCCACAATTCTCAAATTTGAAGACACTTGTTCAATAATACTTTCTCTAGGTATGATAATATATGATAGGATTGGTTATGAATGAAAAATGATTCCTTTATATAGGGTTCACAAGGTATTTCCTACTTTAGGCCAACTTCTAATGGTCATATCAAAATATCAAGATTGGATCACAAATGGCATGCATTGTGGTATTTTCTATTTTATCTTTTAAGAGTAATATGTTAGAAGTATCTATTAGTTTGTTTCTGGATGTACTAGATTATGTTTCCATAGTTATTACCTTAGTTTCCTATGTTATTTTGTTAGAAGTAGCTTATAGTTTGTTGTTGGACTCTCTAAAGTTTTTGATGTTAAAGTGTTGTTAGTGTGTTGCTAATGTGCTATTAATACCAATTTTTATGCTTTTGGGATATTTTTTTTGAAGGGACAACACCCTGGTTTTGCTAATTTTTAATATAAAAAACATATTAAGTAATATCAAAATTAGGAAAGATCTTTTGTATTTTATTTTTGAAAAACATGGTCTTTATGTTTTAGGTGATAGATTTGGATTGTTTCATTATTTTTTTTTCTATACAAGTATCAGAGTATGATAGGTTTGTTGCGGGAAAATTATGTCAAATACTTGTTGATAATATTTAGGATAGAAGATGTAAAACTTGTCAAAAATTCGTGAGATCATAGTATAAATTTTTCTAAGGATACATGCACAAAAATGTAGATTGGATATATTATCAAAGTCTAGTGGGGCGTTTGGTGTATCTTGTAAAAAATTGACTTAACAGTGGCCACATTTATACAATAATCATCAAGAAATAATATAAAATCCACAAAGTGTATGTTGACATTTGTGAAGGGTACTTTGGATTATGGAATTGAGCTAAAGAGAAGAGATTAATTCATTCTCCATTACTGCACACATCTAGATTCATAAATATATCATATTAAAAGGAGGTCTAGTTTAGGTTATGTCTTTATGTTAAAAGATTTTGAAATATCATGGTATTCCAATAAAAAAAAATAGAATAAAAAAATAAGGTAGGAGAGATGGTAGATCAATTGAAAAATGTCTTGATTATTCATTATGACAAGTAGAATTCTCTTTGGATTTCAAATAATTTAATACCGTATGTGAGGATTAAGCATATCAAGATCAAGTATCAAAAGGTTTGGGAACTTTTGAAGCTTTAAAATATTATGAATGGATATGTTGGGACAAAGCAAAAAGTGCCAATATCTTCACCAATACATTGATGTAGAGTAGCTTTGTCAAGTTTCAACAAAAACATTATCTCAAAGAGCTTATCATGAAGGGGGATATTAATAATGTCATTATCTTACTCTTCTACATATCCACTATTTATATTATATTAAGTGTGTTGTAAATCCTTCAATTTCACATTAAGAAAGGATGTTTGAACATTTATATTATTCTTTACAATGTTTGAATGTTTCATTGTAACTGTTATTAATAGTTTTAAATTATGATTTATGACCATGTTTAGGTATGTAGATTCATCCCACATAAATTGTTTTGTATAGGTCACTAGTTATGTGACTCTATTTAAAGAGGTCGATCAAACTATGATTGTTACTAAATTCAAGGTGTTTTGTTGTGTAACTATGTTTTTAGGCATTAAGTTAATGAATTTAGAGTAGCCAATATAACATGTTTATTTATTAATTCATCTAGGTTTTTTAAATAATTTGTCTAAGTTTTTCCATATTGTTTCCTTCAATGTGTAGGTCCTATGTGAAGTGTATTTTATGATTACCAATGAAAAAATAATTAGGTGAAATACATATACGAGTTTCAATGATATATAATGGACCATAATATTCTTTTTTGTGGGATTACCTCATTAGAAAATATAATCAATGTTATAGCACAAGAATAAGATATATCTCGTGAGTGTATCATATCTACAATGCTCAAATTTGAAGAGACTTGTTCAATAATACTTTCTCTAGGATATGATAATTTATGATAAGATGGGATTGGATTGGTTATGAATGAAAAATAACTCCTTTATATAGGGTTCACGAGGTATTTCCTACTTTAGGCCAACTTCTAATGGTCATATCAGAATATCAAGATTGGATCACAAATGACATGCATTGTCGCTAACAAAATTTTGATTTTGGATCCCGTTTCGGGGGACTATGGAATTACACACCCTAGTCCACACAAAAAGAAACTAAAGAATTATGGTTGTGGAGTGAAAGGTCCCAAGAAATAGGATTTTCTCATGGGATTAGCAGATGATGATATTTTAGATGTTATAGGGCCAAAGATAGACTTGAAATAAGTTATGAGATAACATACTAAACCATGGGCTCAAAAAGAGTGAGATTGTAAAGGGATACAATTTAAAACATTCTAGAATTTAAAATAGGCCTCGTACAAGAAGAAAATAAAAAAAAATAGTTACAAAAATATGATACTGTACCGTCTTAAAAAGTAAGCACTTAATTTTGTGCACTTTTTGGAACCTTTTAGCCCTCGCTAATGAGTTTTTCACATTTATGACTTCCTAGTGCATTCAATTATCCCCATAATTTAAATTAAGATCCACTTTTTCTTCCTCCAATCTTGCACAAAATTCTAGGTTGGCTGTAATATATATGCTCCTCCTCTTTATCCCTCCAATCAAAAATTTAAATGTATTTATGACTGATTTTCCCACTTATTCCACCATATTTCCTCCGACCCCCTCAATATTTCTTGGGATCCAAGATTTTTTCCCTAAGATTTGCACCTCTAGGTACAGGTCGACCTCAACCTATACCCCAGGAGGTGAATTTTTATTGATTCTTGGGCCCAATGCAACATATTGGCCTTTTCCCGCCTAGTATAGTTGACCCTTTTGATTTTGATGCCCGAAATGGATATAAAAAGAGGCCTTCTCACTTCATTTCAGGATGGGCAGTTCAACCTACAATTATGCATACAACAAGAAATATTTCTCAAGCAATAAAGTACAAGCATTCAAGGTCTTTTGGTGACTACAAGCAAGCATTCATTAAATACATCCATTCAATAAAGCATGCATTTCCTTCTATAGATCTAGTATCTTTGGACACAAAAGAGTTTAGACATCTAAGGAGGAGATCTACATTCATACACTCAAGATTTCATCTTTAATTTCATATTGAGGAAAATTACATTTTTAATACCCACTCATATTTTGTTTTCATTTTATGATGTCGTACTCTTTTAGGCAGTGGTTTCAGTTGATTGGCCGAATTCTTTTAGGCTACTTTTTGTGAGAGCTATTATTCTTTCATTTGATGATGGTTCTTGATTATGATGTTATGGTTTATCATATGCATAGATAGGTGTGATGATTTTATTATGATGATTATTACAGGTTGATTTTAGATTATGATGTACTTACCCCATACTTGCCTGTGTATGGTTGTCTTATATGTGGATCTACTTATTGATGTGTTGTCGTGGTAGAGGACAGAGACGTAGTTACTTGCGTCAGTGAGATCCACACATTCAACCAATCCCTATCATTGTTTGTGATATTATATTGTATGTACATGCGTGTTCTTTTGATGACAAGATTGTAGGTACAGGGCATCATCTTCCCTGAATTAGCAGGAGTGAGCGTGCCCATAAATATTCATCTCAATGGTAAATAGGGGAGGTAGAATACAGATCCAAAACCCTAACCTAAGCCTAATCATCCTAATGTTGGATGAGTTTCAGTTTGACTACCTTATCCAGATTCGTCTAGTTGATAGGAATTTGAATATCCCTTCCTTGAGTATGTTTGTTCTGCTTGTGTTTGCTTTCAAGTGATTTATTGGGTTATTGAGTGATTTTCTAAGTTTCATGATTTAATGGATTATAGTTGAATTAAATATTTAATTATATCCTATGTTTATTTGAGATAATTAATTAAATTCAAATATTTGAATATTTTGATTTAATTAAGTATGTAATTGGAAATTAAAGTAAATATACTTTTATGATTAATTAAATAATTAAATATTTGGTTGCATGTATTATTGTGACATAGATATTTAATTTAATATTTTATTAATTACATGTGCATGAATGTGTTGAAAAAGTATTTTCAAATTCAAAAAACTCAACTAGATAATAGGAGTCAAAGTTGAGTTGTGGCAAAAAAAGATATTTTATTTAAATTTAATTTGGAATTTCTTTCAATTTCAAGTTGAGTCCTTTTAGGGATTGAATTGGGAGTTGTAATGAGGGTTTGCACAATTTGGGGAAGTTGATTCTCTTTAGGAGAATTCTCCTCTCATTCTCTCATAATAGGTTTTTGAGTGAAGGCATTTCGGAGAGCTTTTTGGTGTTCTTGGATTTTGGAGAATTGAGAATTTTTGTGGTTGCTTCTTGGATTGGAGATTTGTGTGATTTCTTGGATTTCTTGTGCTTGGATCTTCATGGTTTCTAGATTTGTGGTTGACTCATGCTTGGAGGTTTTCAGATTTTCTACCTTCTTCAAAGACACTTTTTCTCAGTTTCTTTCATTAGAATCAAGGTAGGTTTTGTGTTCCTTATATTGTTTCAATTTTGCAAATCTGAGGTTTTTTAATGTTTGAATGGATGCATGTTTGATCTTTTGGATTCTAGGTGATTTATTAGTGTTTCTATGCTTTCAAGTATTTATAAAACCCATAGATCTGAATTTTTCATATTTTATTTAGACTTGGCATGGTAGTGTTATGCTGGTAAAATTTCGTGAGAAAATTATGTATAGAACTTCTATAAATCATTAAATTAGTTTGCCTATAGTCTAAACTATAGAGAAGAGGAAAAATAAATCTAGGAATGAGAATATATTCCCTTACAAATTAATTCTTTGAAAATATTTAGGTTCCTCAAAAAAAAAAAAAAACACAGTATTAAAAAATTCACCAGTCAAAATGTGCATGTCCAGAAAAGACAAAAAGGGTTGAAGAAAAGAAAAAGACAAAAAAAATACTCCTTTCCGTTTTTGAAAATATTTTATTTTTATTTTTTAAATATAAAAATTACCTTTAACAAAGTCAGAATTTGTTTGTTTTATAAAAAAAAAATATTTAAAATTTTTATTAAAAAAATAAAGATTTGGGGGGTGGGACCCCATCCCCACACCCCCTACGCGTTACAATTGTACCCGCGCTGCACAAGGCAGTCACGGGACTGCCCGACAGTCCGTGGACTGTAGTGGCAGTCACGGGACTACCAGTGTAGCCCATGCACTGTGCAGGCAAGAGGGGGGCCCACGGGGGACCCGCTCCTCCCCAAAAAGGTATTCAAAATTTTATTTTTTAATAAAATATGTTTATTAAATTTTGTTTTATAAATTTTGATTTTTTTTTAAAATGGTTTATTTAGTATTTGTTTTAATTTATATTTAATATTAATTTTTAATTAATATGGTAAATATTAATTTTAAATAATATGTTTATTGATTTAGAATTTAATTAATATGTAATTATTAATTTTATTTAAAATGTTTTATTGTAATTTTTATAAATATGTTTAATTAATTAAAATTAATTAATGTTAATTTTAATTAGTAAATCCTTGATTAATTTGGAGACTTTAGGTGTAGTTAATTAATTTAATTTAATAAATAATTATTTCAATTAGTTTATTTAAATACTAAAAAAGGGTTTTAAATAGATTAAATTTGAATGTTATCATTTCTTTTTTTTTTAAAACCTAGTTGTTTGAATGGGGTTTATAATTGGGTTAACTATAAATGGTTATATGCTTATGTTAATTTTTTTGTCCTTTAGGACATTTTTGTTCCATTCATCCTTCTGAGTTATCTTTTTCTTATATGTGTTATTATCGGGGCATTAGATGGCCTAGGATGTATATAGAGGCCGGGGGAATGTTTAACATTTCTGTTATTATATGGCATGTGTGTTTTATGTTATTACCTTAAACTGACCATGTTAACCCTTTCGATATTGTTATCTGATTGTGTACCTATATGTGACCATTCTTGATGTGTGGGATACTGGATTTGGGTATACTTGGGTTGTGAACTATGCTAGATATTTGTAGGATTTGTGAGCCTAGGGTAGGTTACCTAGATGTGTAGTAGGGGGTGGCTTGCAATAAGTTCCATGTCCATAAGTGACTATTGGATTTCTTATTGTAAAGTTTACTTAATAAGTGATAACTAAAATACATACTAAGAGATATTAAAATGAATTAATAATATGTGTCCTCACCCATGCTTGAGTGCTAGTATAGACTAAGATGGTGATGAGAAGATGCTAGTTGCCTCGAGGGGTACCTGGCATAGTTAGTGGCCTTGTCAGTTTGAGAGGTCATTGGCGCTGTGTATGGTCACTTAAGTGCCAGAATCCATATGGATTGCTAGGACAAAACTTAAGGGTTAGACATACATGATGACACCTTCCTTTACACAGTCTAGATTTCTTACAGTTGTCAGTTGCCTCTGGATTAGTGAGTCTTACCTTTCATTATGTGTAGTACACTTGGATTAGAGAGCTATCGGGATCCCTTGCTTTGTGGTTATTCCTTATTGATTTTGGATATCCGATTGGGGTCTATTGTTATCTCCTCAGCACGGTGGGGTGGACCTTTGTGGTTCCACATGGACGGGTGGTACTGATTCTTTACCCATTGAGGTTTGACATCCTTGTACCAGGTGCTTGATGGTTCTTTGCAAATGAGCTCTTTATGTTTCTTCATTATTGATTATGTACTTCTATTATTGTGAATCTTGTATTAGTGTATCACATGTAATACCTAATTTGAATATTGTATATTAAGTATATTAAAGTGATTACCACATACCCTGCAACATGCGCAGTGGATGTGAGTTTATTGTGGTTTCATGGTTATCCATGAGGATTGTAATTATGGTTTTTTAAGTTGTATTTGTTATATCTATTCAGATGGAATCTTTTGTTATATTGTTATTTATGTTTTTCTTTAAGTAATTCAATTTCATGGAACCCTTGAGTCATGTAATCTATGTGAGTTTATGACATGTGTATAAATGGTATTTGCTTCCGCATTAATATGTCTCTTTATGTAAACTTTTGAAAAAAAAATTATTCAGCAAACATAGTATCATGTTCTAGGTTAATCTCTCTTGGGTTCCCTGGCATGGCGTTACATCTGGTATTATTGCCCTAGTTTCTACACTAGGAACTCTGGGAATTGTACGCTCATTAGGTTGTGTCTAGCTTGAACTTGAAACTAAAACATAGACATACAACACTTTTGTTTTCAAATTATTGCTTTATGGTTATATTCATTCTTTAGTTTATGATTCAAGCTATGTGGTGAGTTTTGTATCTATCTCTATTTGTTTCAGGTATCATGTCTGAAACAAGAGCCGCTAGAGGTCATGGCAGAGGTGGGTTTGGTGCCCATGGGAGAGGTAGACATCCTAGCCCATCCATGAGTGTTAGGCAGGAGGTTAGTCAGCAGTAGGATAGAGATGAGCAGAGGAGAGAGAGTTAGGATGAGTCTGGGGGATTGGATACTAGATAGATGCTTTAGGCTATCCTGAATTGTCTTGGTCCTAAGAGAGCTAGAGTGGAGCAGGATGTATCCCATCACTCCTATCATGAGGAGAGACAGAGGGAGAGATCTAGGATCCCTCATAGAAGGACTCTTATAGTGGACCCAGAGGTGGTTGAAGTGAACCACATGAGGGACCTAATGAGAGGGAAGTTTATTCCTTTCGATGGATAGGGATCTGGTTTGGAGGTAGAGACTTGGCTCATAGCCTTAGATAGGGTCTTTTCTATTTACCCCTTTAGTAGCAATACTAAAGGGAGATATGTTGTGATGCAATTATTAGACTTTGCAGCTATTTGGTGGAAGATCGAGGAAGAGAAGCTAGGTCTTCATATAGACACTGTTACCTGGGAACTCTTTCTTGAGAAATTTAGAGAGAGGTTCCTTTCTGATCAGTGGAGACATCAGAGGGCCAATGAGTTTCATAATTTGAGGTAGCTGACATTGACTATAGAGTAGTATGAGTGTCATTTTTATGAGCTCAAACAGTATGCTGGATATAGCCAGGACTTCGCACTGATGGTACAACACTTTGTGTGAGGGCTTAATACCTGCATCAATGGGGGACGTAAATCTCTTTGAGCCTACAAACCTGTGAGCCACGGTTATTAAAGCCACTCTTGCAAAGGTGAACTTGGAATTAGGCCATGGAGGTCGATAGGGTGGCTAATCTAGTGGGGTATCTGGAGTAGGCTATAGAGGTAACCAGTCGCAGGGCACTGGGAACTTCAAGAAGCCATCCAATTATTATAGAGGTAACCAGAACCAGAGTCAGAACCAGCAACAACAACAAAAGGATGCACCTCCTACCTAGAGTGGTAAGAGCATCAGGAGTGGACAACGCTTTAGGCGTAACTAGTCCAACCATCTAGCATAGAGTGCATAGCCTAGCGTGAGCAGAGGGCCTGTCCAGCAGTTGAGTGCACCCTCCAATGGGAGAGGCAATTTTCAAGGGACAAGATGTTTCACCTGTGGTTAGTTTGGCCACATTGCAGTGAATTATCCATAGAGGGAACCACAGTACTCTGCACAGAGGCCAGCAGCCTCGGAGCCTATAGTAGGAGGGGGATCACATAGAGTGTTTGTAGCCTTGGATCACAAACATGCAGAGGATCAGGGGACAGTCATTGAGACCTCAGGTACTATTCAGGGTACCTCTATTTCTATATTGTTTGATTCAGGAGTGACTGATTCTTTTATATCACCTTTCCTTTTTGAGTGTTGTGTGATAGTGGCTGCAAAGCAAGTGTTAGGTTGAAAAGTGGAACTAGCCTTAGGGGCTAAGGTAGCTATAGATTCCTTGGTTCATAATTGTGAACTGAACCTAGGGAAGTTCATTACCTCAGTTGACCTTTGTGTGATTCCTTTGGGATCATATGGGGTTGTCTTAGGAATGGATTGGTTGGGAGCTCATGGAGCTAATATCGATTGTAGATGGAAGACCATCCTTTGCAAGGATGATGATGGCAAGGAGTGTCAGATTATGGGGATTCCTCGACCCATATCCCTTCGCATGATATCTGCTATACAACTGAAGCAATGTATGTGAAGGGGTTGTCAAATGTTTGTAGTATCTATGTATGAGATAGATGGTATGGAGAGTGAAGTCAAGACACTAGATCATCCTATATTACAGGAGTTCATTGATGTATTCCCTAGTGAGATCCTAGGTATGCCACCAAAGTGTGACATAGACTTCCGCATAGAGCTTGTGCTAGGAGCAGAGCCTATATCTAGAGCTCCATACAAGATGACCACTCACGAGTTGAGTGAGTTGAAATTGCAATTAGAGGAGTTGTTGGAAAAGGGGAGCATCTTCCCTAGTGTTTCTCCTTGGGGAGCACCTGTCCTCTTTGTCAAGAAGGATGGATCGTTACGCTTGTGTATCAACTACAAACAATTGAACAAGGTAATAGTAAAAAATAGGTAACCATTGCCACACATAGATGACCTATTTGATCAGATCAAGGTAGCCAAGGTGTTCTCTAAAATTGATCTTAAATCAGGATACCACTAGTTGTGGATCAAGGATGTAGATATCCACAAGACTGCATTTCGTACACGCTATGGACATTACAAGTTTACAGTTGTTCCTTTTGGGTTGACGAATGCTCCATCGATATTCATGTGCTCGATGAATGGAGTATTTTGAGAGTACCTTGATTGCTTTGTGCTTGTCTTCTTGGAAGACATACTGATTTATTCTAGATCCATTGAGGAACACGAAGAGCATCTTCGAAAGGTTTTGCAGTGCCTTAGGGAAAATCATCTTTACACCAATCCGGCTAAGTGTGATTTCTTCTAGTTAGAGGTGCAGTATCTTGGTCATGTCATTTTTGGAGAAGGTATCTCAATAGATCCTTCAAAGATTTAGGCTATTGTAGAGTGGCTAGCACCCACTAATGTGTCTGAGGTACGTAGCTTCATGGGTCTTGCGGGTTACTACCGTAGGTTTGTGAAGAACTTCTCTAGGGTGGCACATCCTATCACTTCTCTTCAGCGGAAAGGGAAGAAGTTTGTTTGGACAGAGAAGTGTGAGGAGGATTTTCAGAGCCTTAAGGGGTGTTTGACTAGCGCACCTATCCTAGCTGTACCTGATCTAGTGGGAGATTTTGTAGTTTGTGCTGATGCATCATTAGAGGGGATTGGAGAAATCCTCATGTAGGATGGGTGAGTGATTGCCTATGAGTCTCGCAAACTCAAGGATCATGAGCTTAATTATCCTACTCATGATCTAGAATTAGCTGTGGTTGTCCATGCATTGGTACAATGGAGACACATTCTATTGGGACATCAGTTTGAGCTTCATAGCAATCACCGTAGCCTTCAGTACATCTTTACCCAGCCTAATCTAAATGCTAGACAGAGAAGGTGGATGGAGTTCCTTTGCGAATATGAATTTGAGATAAAGTATATTCAAGGAAAGGAAAATGTAGTTGCAGATGCATTGAGTCGCAAGCGACAGGCCATTCTAGCATTGACTCTTAGTGTGGAATTGAGGAGTAGGATTCTCCAGTCACTTCCTAGAGATACCTTGTATCGGGAGGTGAAGGTAGAGATAGATTCAGGGAGACCATTGGAGGGAAAATTCTCTAGTTATGTTTTAGAGTCAGATGGTTTATTGCGTCATATGAGCTGGATCTATGTACCACCATTGGATGATTTTCATACATTAGTGTTATCTGAGGCTCATCATGCACCCTATTTGGCACATCCAAGTTTCAAGAAGATGCATGTAGATCTTTGACAACTCTACCATTGGGTTGGTATGAAGAGGGATATTGCAAAATTTGTGGCTAGATGCTTAGAGTGTCAAAGGATCAAGGAAGATCATCAACATCTAGCAGGGCTTCTTCAGTCAAATCTCATTCCATCTTGGAAGTGGGACATCATTTCTATGGATTTTATACTTGGATTTCCTTTGACTCCTCGCAGACATGATGCTATCATGGTGACCGTTGATCAGTTAACCAAGGTGGTTCATTTATCTCCTATGAAATCATCATATACAATAGCTTATGTAGCCCAAGTCTTCATGTAGGATATCGTGAGACTTCATGGCATTCCTCTTCAGATTATATCGAATCAAGATATTGTATTTACCTCAACTTTTTGGACATCATTACAGCATGATCTTGGTGCTTAGCTGAATTTTAGTTTAGCATACCATCCTGAGACTGATGGACAGACAGAGTGGGTGAACTAGGTTCTTGAGGACATGTTGAGGATGTATGTCATGGATAGACAGACTCACTAGGAGGACTACTTGTACCTAGTGGAGTTTGTGTATAATAATGGAAATCACAGTTCTATTGGCATGGCACCTTTTCAGGCATTGTATGGTCATCCTTGTCATACACCTTTGAGCTGGGATAGATTGGAGGACCATATTCTTCTTGGTCCAGAGATGCTTCGTGACATGGAGCGGTAGGTATTGCAGATACGTGAGCATTTAGTGACTGCATAGGATAGACAGAAGAAGTACGCAGATGCTCACAGAGTGGATATGTAGTTTGTAGTTAGAGATAGAGTGTTCCTAAGAGTGTGCCCATGGAAGAGTTTGATCTGTTATTGAAAGGGTTTGAAGTTGGCACCTTGCTTTGTGGGATCATTTGAGATCCTAGAGAGGATAGGACCAGTTGCTTACCAACTTGCTTTGCCACCTAGCCTATCACGCATCCATGATGTTTTTCATGTTTTAGTTCTTAGGAGATATATTCTTGACATTATGCTTGTACTTGATTGGAATGCATTACAGGTCAAGGACGGGCAGCTGGTTTTGGAGCCAATACGTATTCTAGAGCAGCGAGGTGTGAGCCTCAGGGGTCACACCATAGAGCAGGTAAGGGTCCAATGGGACCCAAATGATGAGTCTTCAGTGACTTGGGAGGATGTAGCTAGATTACGGGATTTATATCCCTGCTTGTTTATGGGCTTCCAAGAGTAAGCCTAATCCTAGGAGGGGAGGATGTAATACCCACTCATATTTTTTTTTTAGTTTATGATGTCATACTCTTTTAGGAAGTGGTTTCAGTTGATTGGATGAATTCTTTTAGGATACTTTTCATGAGAGCTATTATTCTTTCATTTGATGATGGTTCTTGATTATGATGTTATGGTTTATCATATGCATAGATAGATGTGATGATTTTATTATGATGATTATGTTGGAAATACAAGAATGAGAAAGAAAGATACTGAGAGGGGGGGTGAATCAGATCTTCAAAATTAAGTACTTAAATTAAACTGATCCACATTCATACATAAATGAATCTAATGTAATCTCAAATATCATCCACACCATGAAATAAGTAACACATAACACAATAACTTGGTAACCCAGAAACCCAAATAGGTAAAACTGGGGTGGGGATGACACCCACAAAAGTCTCCACTACTGCAGTAATAAAGTGTACCTATTAAGGTTACAAATGTTTGATTACAAAATGTAATCTACCCTATGAAAGGTCTGCTCTGTTAAAAGCTTCAGATCATTAAAATCTACCTTGTTAAAGGATTTAAACTTACAATGAAGTAAGCACTCTGTTAAGAGATAAATAAAAGCCTGCTAAGACCACTTTGTTAAGAGATTTTCACCTGATACAATGATTAGAAAGTCTCAAGTATTGATCCTTTGATATGCACTCTGATGTTGATGACAGATCTCCTCTTTTTAGTATCTCTTCTGATCTTATAATCTGATATACCTTTACTCTGCTGTTCACTGTGTTATGCTCTGCTTGATCTCTGCTTCTGAACAAAATTACCCTCTGTGCACTTCACTTCAAAATGCAGTCACTTTATTAATTTCTTTTCTGCCTCTTGCACATACACTACATACATAAAATAGGGTTTCGAAGCAATCTAATATATCTATGCAAATTTGACAGTGAGATCTAGATCAACGATCAAGATCTTGTATCCATGCCTAGATGGTAAAACAATTAATACTTACAATGAGTCATGCATAGGATAAAAGAATTAAATGCATAACTAACTCCGTATGATAATATTAAATATACACAATGTCAGCCTAAAAAGCTTATACAATTCAGCCAGATCACTTATCCTTTAAGTTTGTATCAATCCTGACAAGTATACAAAAAATTGTTCTGCTTAACACTTGGTTGTTCTGTCACTCGGCACTTGACATCTTTGTCTCTACTCGGCTTGGCAATGTAACTAGGCATACTGAAAACTGCTCGGCAATGTTTCTCGGCCTTACATAGTTTTAGCTCAGCCACAGTGATAGCCAACTAAAACTACCTAGATGAATGACTAAGTGTTGGTCACTAATCATCAATATATCTTAGAGATTAACAAATTATTACAGGTTGATTTTAGATTATAATGTTCTTACCCCATACTTTCATGTGTATGGTTGTCTTATATGTGGATGTACTTGTTGATGTGTTTTCATGGTAGAGGACGGAGACGTAGTTACTTGTCTCGGAAAGATCCACATGTTCGATCGATCTCTATCATTGTTTGCAATATTATACTATATGTACATGCGTGTTCTTTTGATGACAGGATTGTAGGTACATGGCATCGTCTTCCCTGAATTGGCAGGAGTGAGCGTGCCCATAAATATTCATCTCAATGGTAAAGAGGGGAGGTAGCATACAAATCCAAAACCCTAACCTAAGCCTAATCATCCTAATGTTGTATGAGTTTCAGTTTGACTACTTTATCTGGATTCGTCTAGTTGATAGGAATTCAAATATCTCTTCCTTGAGTATGTTTGTTTTGCTTGTGTTTATTTTTAGGTGATTTATTGGGTTATTGAGTGATTTTCTATGTTTCATGATTTAATGGATTATAGTTGAATTAAATATTTAATTATATCCTATGTTTATTTGAGATAATTAATTAAATTCAAATATTTGAATAT
>MU223054.1:1844629-1865583 GCA_018584345.1 Thuja plicata | reverse complement strand
AATATTTGGTTGCATGTATTATTGTGACATAAATATTTAATTTAATATTTTATTAATTACATGTGCATGAATGTGTTGAAAAAGTATTTTCAAATTCAAAAATCTCAACTAGATAATAGGAGTCAAAGTTGAGTTGTGGCAAAAAAGGATATTTTATTTATTTAATTTTGAATTTCTTTCAATTTCAAGTTGAGTCCTTTTAGGAATTGACTTGGGAGTCGTCATTAGGGTTTGCACAATTTGGGGAAGTTGATTCTCTTCAGGAGAATTCTCCTCTCATTCTCTCATAATAGGTTTTTGAGTGAAGGCATTTTGGAGAGCTTTTTGGTGTTCTTGGATTTTGGAGAATTGGGGAATTTTGTGGTTGCTTCTTGGATTGGAGATTTATGTGATTTTTTGGATTGCTTGTGCTTGGATCTTTGTGGTTTCCAGATTTGTGGTTGACTCGTACTTGGAGGTTTTCAGATTTTCTACCTTCTTCAAAGGCACATTTCCTCAGTTTCTTGCATTGGAATCAAGGTAGGTTTTGTGTTCCTTATATTGTTTCAATTTTGCAAATCTGAGGTTTTTCAATGTTTGAATGGATGCATGTTTGATCTTTTGGATTCTAGGTGATTTATTAGTGTTTCTATGCTTTCAGGTATTTATAAAGCCCATAGATCTAAATTTTTCATATTTTATTTGGACTTGGCATGGTAGTGTTATGGTGGCAAAATTTCCTAAGAAAATTCTATATAAAACTCCTAGAAATCAATAAATTAGTTTGCCTATAGTCTAAACTATAGAGGAGAGGAAAAATAAATCTAGGAATGAGAATATATTCCCTTACAAATTAATTGGTTGAAAATATTTAACTCCCTTGAAAAAAACACAGTATTAAAATATTCACCAGTCAAAATGTGCATGCCCAAAAAAGACAAAAAGGGCTGAAGAAAAGAAAAAGACAAAAAAAAATTCTCCTTTCTATTTTCGGAAATGTTCTATTTTTTAAAAAATATATATATAAAAATTACCTTTAACAAAGTCAGAATTTGTTTTTTTTATAAAAAAAATATTAAAAATTTATTTAAAAAAATATAGATTTGGGGGGGTGGGACCCCATCCCCACACCCCCCGCGCAGTACAACAGTACCCGCACTGCACAAGGCAGTCGCGGGACTGCCGGTGCAACATGTACACTGCGCAGGCAGAGAGAGGGGGGGTGGGCCGCGGGGGACCCGCTCCACCCCAAAAAGGTATTCAAAATTTTATTTTTTAATAATGGTTTTTTTTTAAAATGGTTTATTTAATATTTGTTTTAATTTATATTTAATATTAATTTTTATTAATATGTTTGAAATATTAATTTTTTAATTAATATGGTAAATATTAATTTTAATTAATATGTTTATTGATTTTAGAATTTAATTAATATGTAATTATTAATTTTATTTAAAATGTTTTATTGTAATTTTTATAAATATGTTTTGATTAATTAATGTTAATTTTAATTAGTAAATCCTTGATTAATTTGGAGACTTTAGGTGTAGTTAATTAATTTGATTTAATAAATGATTATTTCAATTAGTTTATTTAAATACTAAAAAAGGGTTTTAGATAGATTAAATTTGAATGTTATCATTTTTATTTTTTTTAAACCTAGTTGTTTGAATGGGGTTTATAATTGGGTTAACTGTAAATGGTTATATGCTTATGTTCATTTTTTAGTCCTTTAGGATGTTTTTGTTCTATTCATCCTTCTGAGTTATCTTTTGCTTATATGTGTTATTATCAGGGCATTAGATGGCCTAGGATGTATACAGAGGCCGGGGGGTGTTTTCTGTTATTATATGATGTGTGTGTTTTATGTTATTACCCTAAACTGACCATGTTAACCCTTTCGATATTGTTATCTGATTGTGAACCTATATGTGACCATTCTTGATGTGTGAGATACTGGATTTGGGTATACTTGGGTTGTGACCTATGCTAGATCTTTGTAGGATCCGTGATCCTAGGGTAGGTTACCTAGATGTGTAGTAGGGGGTGGCTTGCAATAAGTTCCGTGTCTGTAAGTGACTACTGGATTGCTTATTGTAAATTTTACTTAATAAGTGATAACTAAAATACATACTAAGAGATATTAAAATGAATTAATAAGATGTGTCCTCACCCATGCTTGAGTGCTAGTATAGACTAAGATGGTGATGAGAAGATGCTAGTTGCCTTGAGGGGTACCTGGCATAGTTAGTGGCCTTGTCAGTTTGAGAGGTCATTGGCACCGTGTATGGTCACTTAGGTGTCGAATTTCATATGGATTGCTAGGACAAAACTTAAGGGTTAGACGTACATGATGACACCTTCCTTTACACAGTCTAGATTTCCTATGGTTGTCAGTTTCCTCTGGATTAGTGAGTCTTACCTTTCATGATGTGTAGTACACCTGGATTAGAGAGCTATCCGGATCCCTTGCTTAGTGGTTATTCCTTATTGATTTTGGATATCCGATTGGGGTCTATTTTTATCTCCTCAACACGGTGGGGTGGACCTTTGTGGTTCCACATGAATAGGTTGTAGTGATTCTTTACCCATTGAGATTCAAAATCCTTGTACCATGTGCTTGATGGTTCTTTTCAGATGAGCTCTTTTAAGTTTCTTCATTATTGATTATGTACTTCCATTAATGTGAATCTTGTATTAGAGTATCGCATGTGATACCTAATTTGGATATTGTATATTGAGTAGATTAGAGTGATTACCACATACACTGCGACATGTGCAGTAGATGTGAGTTTATGGTGGTTTCATGGTTATCCATGAGGATTGTAATTATGTTTTTGTAAGTTGTATTTGTTATATCTATTCAGATGGAATCTTTTTTTATATTGTTAGTTGTGTTTTGCTTTAAGTAATTCAACGTCATGGAACCCTTGAGTTGTGCAATATATGTGAGTGTATGACATGTGTATAAATGGTATTTGCTTCCGCATTAATGTATGTCTCTTTATGTAAACTTTAGAAAAAAACTATTCAGCAAACATAGTATCATGTTCTAGGTTAATCTCTCTTGGGTTCCCTGGCGGGGCGTTACAACATTACATACATACATAAGGTTTTGTCTTACATGATTTCCTTTTTGATTTTTTAGTTGACTCAAGGCTATTGCATTTACATATTTGATCATATATTAAGCACAATTGCATCTACATGGTATGCTATATTCCATTGTTTAGATCTAATATTTAGTTCATGCTATAATTTTTTCTATTTTAATTCAAGGTTAATTCCTAACTGGGGCTTGACTGAGGAAAGCCCCTCTCCACCAAAATATTTCCCTTTTCTTGTGTGCAGGAGCATATTTTCAGGTTTTAAGGACCAGAAGTGGTTAATCGTGGGTTACAATTTCCATCAAATATTAGGATCTCAGATTTTTTAGTAGCATAGGAATAGGTCAACCTCAACCTATACCTAGGAATTTGACATGTTCCTAGGACCTCCATATTTTCATAGTTTGCAGATCTCAGCTTCTGGATTCTAGTTCCATCTCTGTTCTAGTTTTGGATATAGTTTGACAGTCTATTTTTTGATTTGAATGTGCATCCTCTAGTAGCCATCAAGGTGAGTACATTCTCTCCTTTTTCATTTCATAACACTGAATTTCATAGCTCATATTGCATATAATTATGATTCATTGTCTTAGGGAAAGGGGGAACAAAACCCAAGACCCCAACATTGAGAAGATCATGAATTTAAACTTCACCTTGTGCTAATCGTATTTCATTTGTGGTAAAGTAATCATTTTCTTCCTATAAATGTAACGCACCCCATTTACACCACATTACATCTTGGTGACATTATATTTTGGTGAACCCAACGCTTTCATGCTTTATATCTTGTGATTGGGTAGTTAGATCTTCTTTGTGTGATCTTTCTTTGCATCTTCTAGTTAGATCTTCTTTGTGCATTGATCTACTTTATATATTAAATTAATTGTGTGTGTGCAAGCATGGAACTCTCTAAAATGGAGAGGTGTGTAATCATTTATGACATTACCTTTCTTCTCACCTCTCTTTATCAAAATCCTGGAATATATGATAATTCCTTTCATTTGGGTATGTTTTTTTCCTTTCATGGCATTCTTGCATATGGAATAATGAGAATAACTAATACAATGTTTCCTTACAAGGAATATTTCAATATTATTATCAAAATTTCATGTGAATTTCTTCTTTACATTTTTTACAAAATGTATGGAATATATAGATCACATAGGAGTCTTTGTTTATGGGCCTAATGTTCCTAATCCTAATCCTCCTACTCAAGATCAACCTCCTAAAAATCCTCAAACTTTCCATCATCTCCAAAGAATTTTTCATGATCCGGATGTTAGACATTTTCTAGATGATGCCTCTTCTCCCTCACCTACCAAGTATTATCCTAAAGAGAATATCCCTCCTAATATTACTTCTTATACTACACATTCTCACTCACCTCAAGGTCCATCACCTTCTCCATCTACACTTAGACCTACTTATACTATGAGATATAATATCACTACTCAACAAGCTATAAAGGTTTAGGACTTGGTATTAATGAAAAATGAATAAAAGTTCATATTAATCCTCCTTTAAAAAGTAATAAATTTGGTATAGGTTTCATTCCCTATCCTGGTTTTCCTATCACATCTCCACCTCCTCTTCATCTTCTTTTACCAACCCCATCTATATCCCCTTATGACACCCATAAATCTTTAGCTGAGAGAGTATACATCTACCTTATGTCTGAACCTAAAATAAGATTCAAACCTTATGTCAAAGATGCTATTAATAAATTTTCACGTTCCTTTCACTACTATAACACACACTTACTTTGTTATTGTAATGACCTTATTTCATATGTTCATGATAAATTTGAGAGAGGTTCACTTTGTATTACACCAGACATTTTACGTTTTCTTCATATTAAACACTAGTATTATTGTCCCCTATTGGGATATTCTCCATTATGTCACATAATGAACTTGAGGGTAGCACAATAGGGTGTTCTCCTTGTTCCTCTTAATTGGGGGGAAAGTTTAATCTTTTGCATTTTTTATTTTTTTTAGGGATCTATTTTCTCCCTTTACTGACATGTTTCTTTATAAAATCTTCCCTAGTATACATAAGAAACCATTTTGGGAGTTTAATATGTTATTCCTTTAATATTCTCTTTCTCATTTTTGAGCATCCATTGTCCTTTGTGGATTTTTATCTTTTATAATATGATGTCTTTCTTTTGCAAATATTTTTTGCTTTACATTCCAATGTGCAACCTTATATTTGCATTCAAAAGTGTAGGTATGTTATAAGAGATCTATCCCTTAGGACTTATCTTGCATTTTCTTTCTTCTTTAGGATCTATTATCTCTTTCTATTTCATCTATTTTCTACTTTTATATGTATGGTTTGTGGTTTAGGATCTTTCTCCTTGATGATCTGCGAATCCCCTTCACAACTTTCTTCTTTCTTGGGGTGTATATCTTCTATAAATGGGATGCCCCTTTATATGACATAATGTGATATCCTTATTCTTCTTTTTCTACATTTTTGTATTATTGTATGATACATTCCTTTTTGGCATGAGACACATTGTTACAAAAAAGATCCTAACATCTTTGTTTGGCAATCCTTTTTATGCCTTGAAAATGTGTGTTTCTCATTTAATAATCATCTATAGTATCATTATTTTCTTTCCTTGATTACTGGTTTACTTTATATGTGATGTATTTTCTAACATATATGCATGTTTTAGGGGTTCACTCTAGTTTAAAACTTATTTTTCTTGGAATTGTATATCTCTTATGAAGTGGTTATTATTCAATGTGTTTTACATATTATATCTTTCCTTTACGCTTGGGGGGAAAGGTTTTTGTACATTCTCCCTGTTTTCATCTAAGGGTCTACTTTCCTTATTCTAGCAACATTTGTTTATCAGGTGACATTCTTTTCTTATAATGAATTATTGTCTTGATTGAGATTCTCTCTTGTACAAGAGGTGTATATCCTTGATCATCACCTCTTCTTTATGTGCAAAACTATGTTCGTAATAAACATCTTCCCTTACTATGTGGTTCAATGTTTGTTGTTCTTCATAAAGAATCCCTCTTTCACCTAGAAACATGGGGCTAAATAATTGTATTCTTGTTCTCTTTCCCCTCTTTATCTTGAAGATTTTATCTTTTTTCAAGCCCTCCTCTTGAAGGTAGATTTTTTGTAAACATTATCTGTTACTCTCAAGGGCCTCTTCTCATAAGTGATATATCCTTTCACGATTATCTATTTTCTTAGCCTATAAGAGTCAACACTCATAGCTAAGATTTTGCCATATATTTTTGGTTAAGGATATATCCTTGTTGATGGAAGTAGGTTTCCTTGATTTTCTTCCTTATAATGTATACTATGTAGCCATCATAAGGAGGGGGGCATACATACAACCTCCCTTGTACATTATTTTTTTCATTTTTTATTATTATTTCCAATTAATCCCTGATGGGTGTAAGTGATCCTTATCTAGCCCTGGGATGCACATTTATATACATTTTTATCTATGGATAACATATCCACATTTAGTCATAGAGATCACAAACATAATTAAATACCATGGTGACAGACTGATTGCTGTGTGGGGTGCACACAAAAACAATTCTTCATGAATAATAGAACCTAATCCATTCATGACAAGAAAACATACACATACAGGAAAAGACACCATAAAGCGCAAGTTTTTGATAGGATTGACTAGCATGGAAAATAAACCCACTAGACCATTCAATTCTATCTTTTGTGTGGTTCACAATAAGACAAACAAATCTTACCGGGCGAGGTAGTCACACTCCCCTTTCTCTCTCTCTCTTTTTTCTTTTATGCTAGTAGATTAGATCATGGAGTTTGTATTGTCATTGAAAGTGCTCTTTTTATTTCTATGTGATCATCTATGCTCTTTCACTAGCTTTCCAGACATGATATTAGTGGATGTGGCAATTATGGCTGAGATCTCTTTCACTAGTTGATTTTGGAGTTTATTTTAATACTAACCCCTTTGTTGTTGGTGTCTTTTGTCTTTTTTTCCTTTTTTATTTTTTTTTGTGACTTTGTGCATGGATGTGGATTTAGGATCCTTATTTTGAGGGCTTATGTCCTTAGACGTAGCGATGTCTTACCTCTTTGCAATTTGCCACAATTATCTCATCTTCTCTCTCTTCTATTTCTCTTACTTTATCGCAAGTATGATTTTGTCTCATACTCCCACTAAAGTGGGGGCTAAATGTACCATCTTAAAAAGTAAGCACTTACTCTAGTGCACCTTTTGGGACCTTTTAACCCTCCCTAATGTGTTTTTCACATTTAGGACCTCCTAGTGCATTCAATTCTCCACATATTTTGAATCAAGGTCCTCTTTTTCTTCCTCCAATCTTGCACAAAATTCTAGGTTGGATGTAATTTATATGCTCCATCTCCTCTTTATCCATCCAATCACAAATTTAAATGTATTTATGGCTGGTTTTCCCACTTATTGCATCATATTTCCTCCGACCCCCTCAATACTTCTTGGGATCCAGGATTTTTGCCCTAAGATTTGCATCTCTAGGTACAGGTCGACCGCGACATATAGCTAGTATAGGTTGACCTCAATATGTACCCTAGGAGGTGAATTTTGATTGACTCATAGGCCTGATGCAAATTATTATCCTTTTCCTACCTAGTGTAGTTGGCCCTTTTACTTTTGATGCCCGAAATCGGTATAAAAGGAGGCATTATCACTTCATTTAAGGATGGACAATTCAACCTATAATCAGGCATACACAGAGAAATCCTTATCAAGTAATAAACTAAAGTAATTCAAGGTCTTTTTGTGACTACAAGCAAGCATCCATTCAATCAAGCATGCATTTCCTTCTATAGATCTAGAATCTTTGGAGACAAAAGAGTTTAGCCATCTACAGAGGAGATCTACATTCATACACTCAATATTTCTTCTTCAATTTCATATTGAGGAAAATTACATTACATCCATACATGATGTTTTGTCTTACATGATTTCCATTTTGGGTTTTTTTTCTATTCAAGGCTATTGCATTAACATATTTGATCACACATTAAGCACAATTGCAGCTACATGGTATGGTATATTCCATTGTTTAGATATGATATTTACTACATGCTAGCATTTATCCTATTTAAATTCAAGGTTTTAATTCCTGAACAAGGGCTTTACCAAGGCAAGCCTCTCCCCACCAAAAAATTTCCCTTTTCTTTTATGGAGGATCATATTTACAGGTTTTCAGAACTGGAAGGTGTTAATCGTGGGTTACAATTTCCATCAAATATCTAGATCTCAAAATTTTTAGCAGTATAGGTAAAATTTGACCTTGACCTATACCCAAGTTGACTTATACCAAGGATGTTGACCTATTCTTGGGACCTCCAGATTTGTACAGTTTGCATATCTCAACTTCGTGATTCTAGATCCAGCTCTATTATGATTTCTGACATAGTTGACACTTTATTTTCTGATCTAAATGTGCATCCTCTACTAGTCCTCAAAGT
Organism: Thuja plicata; assembly: GCA_018584345.1. Taxonomy (NCBI): domain Eukaryota; kingdom Viridiplantae; phylum Streptophyta; class Pinopsida; order Cupressales; family Cupressaceae; genus Thuja; species Thuja plicata. Next base: position 1,857,019 of record MU223054.1, on the reverse strand, counting down.
GAGTACATTCTCTCCTTTTTCATTTCATAACACTTACTTTCATAGCTAAGATTTCATAGCATTTATGATTCCTTCTCTTAGGGAAAGGAGGAACAAAACCCAAGGCCCCAACATTGAGAACATCACGAATTGGAACTTCTTCTTGTACTAATTGGATTTCCTTTGTGGTTAAGTCTTGGTCTTCTTCCTATAAATGTAACCTACCCCATTTACACCACATTACATCTTGGTGAAGTTACAGATAACAAACAAGCGGGAAACAATGCTGAAGGAGAGGAATTTGTCCTCTCATTTCATGAGCTCCATTAATTTTTTTTATTATAGGGAAGAGATAATTTTCATGCCCACACCAAAAAATTCTTGGACCAACAAGATAATATTGAGGGTCTCAATTAGAAATATGAGCATGGACACATATTTGAGATTGCAGAAGACCATGAGGATAGTCTTGTTGTAAAGAAAAAGGAATTGATAGGTGTGAGGTTTCCAATCAACTTATGTGTGATATTAAACCAAAACATGTATTCTTACGAGAAGATATTGATGTTTTTATAGACCATAAAAATTACCATTGTAAAGTAATTGTTAGAATAATTGAGAGAGGGGGGGGGGCGTGAATCAATAACCTAAAAAATTAATCCAATAATTCAACCAAAAGTTTATACCACAAGTATAAAACCTCTAGTTATCTTCAGTCATACAAGATGTATGCCTTTATCAAATATATGTTGCTCAGTGAATATACTATTTAACCTTTCCTTAAGCTCTATCGAATAAAAGTCTGTCTTTTCTTAGCCTTTACCAAAATACAGTAAATAACTTAGTGTTTACCGATCAATCCTATTTTAGTAATGTGTAAAGAAAAACATCAAAGCAATGAACCATATACACATTTGACACATGGATTTTTAATGTGGAAACCCTTTTAGGGGAAAAACCACTTGGGACGGGTAACCCAAATTTTTTTCTCTTCTAAAGTGAGCTCGGAGAAGAGCCAACCCTGTTAAAGGTTACAAACACAATGTTAAGTGCGACCCTATTACAGGATTTATCACTAAAAATTTATCACTTGACCTAGCATTCACTATGCTGTCAACATGAAAACCTTTTGATACTCCTTGGGATATATCTCAATATCTAAAGGATGGTTAAATCCTACTTTGTTAAGAGAATTTCTGAATCAATGGTTAAACTAAAACAATATATGATCTGTTCATAAATACAACTTAATCTTGTAGATGTTCAGATCTATTGTAAGCTCATAATACCTCTTCTGATCAATGTTCTCTTCAATTCCTTTTCTCCACTTCTTTCTTCTCGGTGAATGTTGTTGCTTCTATGTTGCTCGGTGTCTGCATAATTCTTAGCTCTATTCTTCAGCTTGTATGATCAGATCTATATGCATACTTCTTATCTTCACTAGAATTCTCTTCATCATTCCTCTATTTCATTAAGAATTACTTGTCTCTTTATATAGACATGATTTCACTGTTTCTTGTCCTTGTTTTCTTCATTGATCACTTCTTGATTTGTAAAGCTCACCATGCTTTCTTTAGTTTTAATTCATAAACCTCTCTATGTTTTCTAGAATAAAACATGCTTTAAATATCCTTCTTATCTTTATCTTTTAATGGATCGGTAATAACAACGTAATCAAATAGTTAACTCTATAATTAGCTTTGCCAGCTAAGTTGTTTTGTCATTTTCCCAACTTCAGTTCCCATTGGTCAACACTTCATTTGTGCTCAGTGACTACTGCAGATAGCTCGGGCATCAACTTCAGTTTTGTTTAGTGACAACTGTAGTTAGCTTGGTAATGATTTCTCATGTGTCACTTGCTCGGGTAACACTGTGAACTTTTGTGCTCAGAGTTCACTCTCACTTGATGTAAATGATTACCGATGAAAAAACTTTGTCTCTTCAGATCTTTAAGGGTTGTGACAATATGTGTATGAGAAATCATACCATATCAAGTTGAAATAAATGACAATACAATACATTAATTGATTTAATGTCTTGCATTTACTTTTTGCATCTCGGTGATCATCAACTTTATCATCTTCAAACATTCAATCAATTATAGTTCATCAATCTCTCCCTCTGGCATTGATGGAAACATACTACATACTACTAATACAATATGAAATATATCACTTTTAGTTCTTCAATCTCTACCAAACTTTTTTTTTTATAACCAATACAAATGTCTGACTCTTGGTAAGCTCTTCTAGCTTAGATTTGATTCTTGCAGAGTATTTTATTTATTCTTCATTCCCTTCAATGGATTGATGTAGAGACTTCTGATTGTATCTCTCCCTTTGTTGTAGAATCTCTTCTCCCTTTTCTGGATAGATATGTAGTGTTAACTTTTTCAATTCTCTCCCTTAGATCGATATTTCTTTGAATCTTTCTCTAATTTTTTTTTCTCTCCCTTTGACTGTTCCTCTCCTTGATGGATAGTTCTTTTCTCTTCCTTTGGATGATTATGATGGATATTTCATATCTGTTTCCCCTTTGACAACAACATATTTCATTGAATACTTCTCTCCATATTCATTATGTACATCTCTCCCTTTGACAAAAATGCCAAATTATATCTCTTTTCTATAATATATTCCTTGAGTTTTCTCTCCATCAACAATACAATAATGCTGGTGTTCGGTGGAGATAAGTACCTTGTTGTGTACTGATATATCTTTGTAGTCCATCTCTTTTCTTGCATCAACATGAATGATCTTCTGATAATGTGTAGGCTGATGCAACCTCCTGTCAGCTTAGTGACTAGTAGACAAGGGTTGGACCCCTAGTCTCTTCCTCAGGTACTCAAATATATCTTTTGGCAATGCCTTTGTGAATATGTCTGCTAATTGTTCCTTCGATTGAACATATTCCAATATCACTTCTTTCTCTTGAACTTGTTATCTTAAGTAATGATACTTGATAGCAATATGCTTTGTGTTTGCATGCATGAGATGGTTCTTTAAAATGTTGATAGCACTTGTATTATCACAGTAGATAATCACTGGTTCAAGAATTTTCATATTCATACCTTCCTCTAATTGTTTGAACCATGGAATGTTAGAGAAATTTGCAGCAAGAGTCACATATTTTGCTTCTACAATAGATTGAGAGATACATCCTTGCTTCTTACTCATCCATGTGACAAGTCTGTCACCCATGAAGAATGCTCCTCCTGTTGTGCCTCTTTCTGTCATCCATGTTTCCAGCTGTATCGTCGTTGCTTCGACACGACTCCTAGAAACCCTCTTCCTCTGGGGCAACTTATTTTTATTGTCTTTGATGTAACATCACTTACGACACCATGTCAAAGAGGGACAAAATGTAGACGTCCAAAAATATTAATATGATTTTCCCTCTTATTCCTCTAACTATTTAATTTAATCAATTAAATAGCTTCATAGTTGGTATTTATCAATAGTTAAATATTATTCCAATGTATTTTATTTAAATACATTTGCCTCACAAAATCCCCCTTTTAATAAATTCATATTTATTAAAATCCCTCCATATTCCTAATTCTTCTAAACTATGATTTATTCAAATCTAATTTGAATTATAATCTAAACCGTAGCTAGGAACCTATTAACCCAATCTAGAGACCTACCCTAAGCCTACCCTATTCCTACTCTACTCCCATCACCTCATTTTCCTAAACATATTTCCCCACATAACTGTCCTTTGATCATGCTTAAAGGGTGATTCCTAACCTTTTTAAGGCTAATGGAATGCTCACCCACATGTGGAAATTCTCTCCAAAATGGGCACCCATCCCTCTTAAATTCTTCTTACAAGTTTGTTTCCCACTTGGAAATGTTGAGCCACTCAACATTTAATGCTAGGTTTGACTCTAAAATAGCCATCCCTTCCAAGCCCATGTGTCCAAAATGGCCACCCATTCCTCTTGAAATCTCTTTACTCCTTTGTCCCCCCACTTGGAAATCTTGAGCCACTCAAATATTTAATGCTATATTTGACTTCAAATTAGCCATCCCTTCAAGCCTATGTGTCCCTTATGTAGCTCTTATTTGGATGCCACATAGATGCCACCTCATCCAAGCTCTCCTCTTTTCTCCCAAAAATCTCTAAATAGAGGCCTTCTCCTCTTCATTTTTCATCTCTCATTGTGCATTGTTATTATGCTAGAATAACTTTAGAATTTCATAGCTTGTTTTCATGCTTTTAGTCTTTACCTTAAATCACTTAGAAATCACATGCTAGGCTTCGATTTGGTAAATGAATCATAGTTTCTAGCATATTTCATATCATTTTATAGTTTGATCTATCATCTTGAAGGAGATTTGAGACTAGTTCTTCATACTAGTTCTTGAATCTCTCTTCTTTTTTATTAATCTTCCATTGCATTGAGGCTTTTGATCCATTTGTGTGTTTGAGAGAGCACACCCACATCCATTAAAAATGAGCAAATAAAACAAGTTAAATAGGCTGCTTACTTGTTTTGGCTCAATCTGATGTTATTTGGTGTTCTTTGTTGTTTTCTTGCTCTTTCATATCATTTTGAATTGATTATATGTGCTAACCCACTAATGTTTTATGTTTGAGCTTTCTCCCAACAGATTGAAGATTTCACCATACACATTTTGGCATGCTCGGTGGGACCCACGTCCCTAAACCTTATCAAAATATCTTCATTATTCTCAAAAACATGTTCAGATTTACAGACAGGCGTCTCTACTTCTACAGAGGTGGCTTCGACAGATGGGTGGCTCTACTTGTACACAGGTGGCTTTGCCTACAAACAGAGATATTGTCACAAAAACATCCATAAATTTTGCATATGGGATCCATTTTTGATGATTCGAAAAGTGTTAAAAAGATGACTCAGAGAACTTTTCAGATTTGTAAGCTATTAGTTCAGATTCCACTTCAAAAAATTGGTGCACATGTTCAAAGTTACTCTTTCATTTTCAATTTCAAAAGTTCATATCTTATGATAATGAAATATTTTTTTTTAAGTGAATTATTTGTGTAGATCACCTTTATCGCTTGTCAAAGATTTGGAAAAGCTCAAAATACTAACCAATTGTCTTGCAGCACCACTTGCCCAAGACACAACTTCATAAGATTACTCACACTTGTCTTGTAGGTTGCCTTGATTTAAATTGACCAAATGATTGTGCTTGTTAGCATTTAGTTTTTTTTTTTTAGGCACATAGAATAATTAGTGGGATCTTTTTGTCTAATACAAAACAAGTGTTAGGGGAGTATGCTCTCTTCCCTTTTGGGAAGATCAAAAACCTAGATGCATTTGCTTTGTGTTAAACAATTAAACCTTTGGAAATAAAATAAGTGTGTCTTGCGTGTCTGTGGAGAAAATGATACTGGATAGGAGAGTATGCTCTTTTCCCCTTGTGGGAAAATCATAAATCCAGACTCCTTTTTGTCGCCAATCAAATTTTCTTTTCAACTTAATCCTTTAGATGGGCCTGCCGGTTGAGGGAAAAATCTCTTGGGAATGAGCCACATGAGAACAAGGTGTAAGAAACACCACTCCAACTCACATTAATCAAATTTACTCTTTGGGGTTAAAGCCTCGGGATTCGATTGGCATTTGAGCTTATACTCAGCTCTTGTCTAACTTAGGTGTGGCCTCGCAGTCTCAATCACATTTACGTGACCACTTTTGTCAAGACACTCTATGGGGCTATATGCCTGAATCGTGCTTGCACGGACATAGAGGATACAATCTAATGGAGACACTTACTAAACACTCCAAGCATAGAAGCTACCTAATTCACCTCTAAATGGTGATTTATTATAGTGCGAGGGGAGGGAAGAATCTCCCCCCAAGATCCCCCATCATATGTGTCCCAAGGTATTGTGTTATGAAAGAGATCTTTGTAGCATGACAACAATACCTGGAAAAAGGAAAAAACATGGGCGCCCTTTCGGGGGTGACACTGTTGTGTGAGCTAAAGTACTACCAAGCAATGGGCCTATAATATTTCATGTGAATCCAACTCCTTAGGTAGAATTGTGCTTTAAGTTTTTGAAGAATGTTGACAAATCCAAAACACGAACAGAATACCCAACAAATAAATTTGTCAATTGCTTGTCTCTTGCAAGGTTGCTTTGTCCCTTCCACGACTATTTTCATACACGTGTTTTCAATAACTGTCAGTTATTCCCAAAATCTGAGTCAAGGTATACTTAGCATAGTCGATGCCTTTGATGTATGTTGAAAATCAATTCTTGCCAATGAACAAATTGACCTAAAAAAGTCCAAAATCAATCAGAATCCTACATTGTCATCTCCACATCAACCCACTTCTTCATCATCATCATCATACTTCTTATCCTAATCACCTCTTCCAAGTCATTTTTATACTTCTCAATCATTCTAATCATTCCATCCTAAACATCCGCAATCATCCTAATCATCCCTCTAATCCACATCAACATCCTCTTTCTTAATCCACTCTAATCATTCATCTTCTTCCAATCTAATCCAATCATCACTCTTCTAATCCAATCCACTTGTCAACCTCATATCATTCTATCCAATCCTAAGCTAATTCATCTTCCTCTTCATCCAAAACCAATCACACCTTAATCATTCCCTTGTCTTCAAGCATCCCTCATTCATATTTCAAAGTTCATCCATTCTTAATCAAAATATTCATCCACATCTCCTTCTAATTCCAATCTTCATTAAATCTTCTACCTTTGGCTTAGGAGCAGCATCATAATCCTTGGACTTTAATCTCGGTTATCTTAATCAACCCACATCCAACCATAATCAATCTCAAATCAAATCAAATCAAGCTTCATCTTTTGCACATTCATCAATATTCTTCATCTGAAATCTTAGGTTGAAAGATTTATCAAAGTATTGCATAGACCCTCATCATTAGCAAACATCTATTTTAATTTTATTTCTTTTGAGAACATCAGTCCATCTCAAATTTATATCCTATTTTTATTGGGATCATAAGTCTATCTCCAAGTAGAAGATAATATCATCATCCAAATCAATCCTTTGTTTGCACCATCATAGGGTCTTGTTTCACCTAGGTTTGTCTCAATTTTTTTAATCCAAATCCAAACCCAAAATCACATCCAACGTCAATCAAAATCAATCAAATCAAATAATCAAACAAAGTCCAAATTTTTCTCCAAGTCCTAGGTTCATATTTCATCCATCCTCAAGTCTTTCACTTCATCCACTCTTAGTCAAAATCTTCATTTGCATCATATTCTAAACCAATTCCAAAAACCCCTCATCTAAAAATCATGAATATGGATTGGTTTCACAAAATGGTTAAGGACCATCAAGCATATATGTCAAGTCCCATCTCTCAAACCATTCCTCCAAAGAAATTAAATCCATCCAACTCATACATGCTCCACACTAACCCAACTCCAAACTATTCACATTCCTCATCTCAACCAGATTACCATGTCAATTCTATAACCCCACATCCATCTATCATATCCACATCCATTCTACCTCAATACACTACGCCCAATCCAAATCCACCTCCCATTTCTCACCCTTCCTCTATCATTGACAAGGGGAACCCACCTCATTATCCCTCACCCACATATCTCCCTCAAACATCATCTATGCCTCCATCTTCTTCCATAGTGATATCCCAAGCTCCACACTTCCATCATAACACTACTACCTACATCCCTAATCCAAATCCTCCATCCCCTTATCCTCCAACCCATTTTCCAATTCATAATTTGAGTCTTCCAATTCCTTCAGTCCATCACCATAACCCCCATGCTATTACTAGTTCACTGTCCACTTTATCCTACCTTTCTCCTTCATCCCCTCCATTTTTTCCTAGTCTACTATCTTCTATTCCTACCTACCTTACCACAAATCCCCTTCCCCAATCCACCTACATCTCTCAACCCACTTCATATGACATACCCGAATCCATCATTCCTCCTCCATCAGTTAGTCAATCCAATCCACAAGTCACCTCCACGCCTACCTATGTGAACTATCTAGCCATGCCATCTCCTATACCAGATTTTACACCATCATTCATTCAACCAAGTTCACAATCCATTGCCACACCTTCATATATGGACTACCCTAGCTCCCCACCATCTACACATGTTAATCCTTCACCTCCAATATGTAAGTCTCTAAGGAGTTTCACAAGGAAGCCATCACAAAATCCATCTCTTAAAGTTGATGAGCCAATTCATATCAGTCCCCCACGTGAAACCATTAGTGATGAGGCATTTTCACCTCCCACACCCATCATTCCTCTTCCATCTCCCACACCCATTATTCCTCTTCCATCTCCCATACCTATCATTTCCCTTCCAGCTTCTATACTTATTGATCCTCTTCCATCTCCTAACACCATTGAAGTCCCCCCATCCATTGAGTCCATCCAATCCCCATCCCCATCTTCTCCTCCTGACATTATCCACACCCCATCTAGTGACTCTTCTGAGTCCACCCATCTTCCATCTATCTCAATCATAGAATATCCCATCCTTCCATCCCCTCCATCTGAAGAGTCCATCCATACATCCCCTATCACATCATCCACACCAATCCAATCATGTCAAGATATTCTCCAAAAGCATATTTAAATATCTATTGATATAGATCAAGATCCTCCAATCACACTTCCTCCATCTCATAATCCATTTTCATGCACTCCTCCCAATCTAGATCCCATCATTCTACCTACTCTATCTCAAGAGCCACTACCCAGCCTAAGTCAAGATCAGAGCATCCCATCCCCTCCACCTCATGATCCTTTGTCACCTCCAATCCAAACTTTCCCACCACCATCGATCTATCCCCTTGGTCCACTTACATTCATCCATGGCGGTCCACTTGAAGCAGAAGAAATAAATTTCATATCCACCACTTACACTCCCCCTAATAATGGACTCGCATCTAGTTCCCTAAAAAAGAAATATCCTATCTTGGGTCGAATGCTACAAAAATGGAATTATCAAGGAAAAGGCCTAGGCCTAAATGAACAAGGTATACTGGAGCTCATCTCTGCCAAAGAACATCTACAATCTTGCGGTCTCAGTTGCACATCTAAAGGCCCTTCATCCAAAATTGTTGGTACAACTAATGCCCAGTCCAAGCGTGCTTGCAAACCCACCATTACCTCTTCCCATCGTTCCTCCAAGAAATTTAACACCATCCCTCCTCCCCCGTCATTGCAACCCAAGACAACTTACCATATTCCTCCTTCATCCTCTCAATCCATTTTGGGTCCCTATGTCCCAAAATCAACCATTGCATATTCTCCATCTACAAAATCCTTTTTGGGCCCTTATATCCCAAAATCTCATCCTCTATCTTATCCCACATCCTACATTCCCAATCAGGATCAACAAAGGCACATACCCACATGCCCCATCCACCATCCTACCTCCATCTCTCCATCTCATACAACTTCTCATATCCCTTCCAATTCTACTCACTACAATTTGAATGCCAATTCAAAAATGCATAAAGCTAAAGAGCCACAATCTAAAGATTGTCATATCCACTTCAAACAACATGCTCCAGCAAAGACCAATCCAATCAAAAAATTCACTACATCCCGCAGGCCGCAAAGGCCCAAAATAGAAAAGGCAAGAACTATGTGGATCCCAAAGAAAAGAGATGAAATGCATCTGAAAGAAAAATCCAAAATGGCATCCAAAGTTGCTAATCCTCCATCTCTACATTTCTCTCCGCCATCACTTAAATCTATTTTGGGTCCTTATGTCCCAAAAATATCTACCATACTTCCTCCATCGCATTCACTTCTACCATCCCCTTAAAATCCACTCTTTTGACACTCCTCACAACATGTACCAATGTTGATCCTGAGCGCGTCCCTCCATCCCACTCACTTTCCACCATTTTGTCCAAACACTTCCTACCACTATATCGCTTATCCCACATACATCAGCCATCATAACCATCTCATCCATGCCTTTGCATAAGCCACTCATCCAAAATAAGGTTGTACCAACATCTTGGGATCACTCAAATGGGCTCCTATTATCTTGATATTGAACATGATGCTTGAGTCATCCCTTCATCTCCTCCTTATCATTCCATCCATAAACTCCCTCCAAAAAAAAAAAAAAGGTCAAAAAAGTAAAAAAAAGGAGTCAATCCAAAAAAAAGAAAATAAATAAGCGTCCAATGCTGAAAACTTGGAAAACAAGTGCCTTGAACAAGTACCATGATGAAAACCTGGTAAATAGGTGTCATGTGTAACCCTCCATCCAATTTCTCTTCACACTAGAGGACAAGTTCTTTTGTCCACCACTTCATCCCTCCCTTTATACCAATCATCTACCATACCTATCATTTTTTCCATTTCGCCTCCTCCATCCTCCTTTGGATCTTGATAAAATTCAAAATACAAAGTTGAACTGTATACATGCTTTTGGACCCCTCTTGGCATCACCCTTTTCATTCTCCATTCCATATGCATCTTTTCCTTCCATTTCCATTTCACTGTAATTAGCCACAATTGCTTCCTCCGCTTTCTTATGAGCCATTTTCCTATCCACCATCCCATCTTCCATCCTTCTCCATCCTCCAACCACCATCTTGTCTGCCCTCTACCTCCCTTAGTCTCTTTCTTTACCTCATCCTAGTGCCTCATCACACATTCCCTATCCTAAGTGGGGGCATTCTATTCCTTGGAAACTTTAGCGTATCCACCTTTCATCTTCCAGTCCTCTTCTCCCATCCCACTATCGTATCATATCCATTCCTTCTATCTATCTTCCATCAACAACCATCTCTCCACCCTTCATCCTCTAGCATGAGGGCATATTTTTCCACATAGTCCTTTGATTCATATCCATCCATTACCTAAATCTATCTCCCCTATGAGATATCTTCCCATCTCCACCATTCCTTGGTGTTCCCTTGTCATCGATCATAACATTCATCTTCCTTCATCCAGTCTTCCAATCCATTTATCTTCATCCATTTATTCTTCCTTCCTATCCAATTCAATATATTCTATCTATGCATCCAATTCTTTCATATCAATACAATCACTTTCTTTCTTGACTGGGGCAACATCATGTGCATCCTCATCATCTCAAGCCCCTAATGCATCTTATCATCAGTCTCCTCAGCATCTTCATCATCCCATTGTACAACTTAAAAGCATAAAATATATATATATATATATATATATATATATATCCAAAGAAATAAAAAAATCCTAAAAATCACAAAATCCAACAAAAAAAAACAAAAGATCCAAAGAAATCAAAAAATCCTAAAAATCACAAAATCCAACAAAATAAAAAAAAATAAAAAATAAAAAATCATCCAAATTCCTGCAATAAACCTTTCACATCGTTACATTTTAAACAACATTTGATCCCTGCGACTGCAATCATGTTTTCACCAAATCAATTTGGAGATCGACTCTCCTTGCTCCTCATTCTATTCACAATGTTTACCAGTGAATATCATTTATAATCAAATCTAATCTTTGCCCGTCAAGATGCATCCTTCCGGCGTCGGCTTATCAAATCCTTCATCACACCAATCTTGTTCATGTCAAGAACTTTGAACTGAATGGCTGCTTGGTCATGAGGCCTTCTTTATTGATTTGATCTTTTTGTGTCAGTTTAAACCTACTCACCACTACCTCGATCTTCTATATCTTGGTGCGTTGTGACTGGTGGCTACTGATACATAAATCTTTTGCAGTGTTCTTTTGTTTGAGCGTCTAGTCCACACAAAGGAATTTTGTCATCTATATTTTGTAATGCTTGATGCATACCTCCTCTTGTAATATCAAAATTGGATGTGCTCTCCTTTTTCAGTCAAATGGATCCCTGAAGCTCATTGGCTGCATTTAATTTCATCCTTGCATTTGCATTCTTAATTGTATTTTCAGAAGGCTTCTATTCATTCTCTCCTCTCCCTTCCTCCTTCTTGTTGTGTCCTTTTTCGAGAAAATCCCACAACATTATCTTTGTTGCGTTCTTTTCTTGAGGGGGCATAGCCCTATATCGTTGTTGCTTCAACATGACTCCTAGAAACCCTCTTCCTCTGGGGCAACTTATTTTTCTTGTCTTTGACGTAACGTCACTTGTGACACCACGTCAAAGAGGGGCAAAATGTAGACGTCCAAAAATATTGATATTATTTTCCCTCTTATTCCTCTAACTATTTAATTTAATCAATTAAATAGCTTCATAGTTGGTATTTATCAATAGTTAAATACTATTCCAATGTATTTTATTTAAATTGATGCAAAGGAAGATGGAGTGGGCCTAAACAAGGGTTCCCCAAATCCTCTTCACTGAAGGAATGAACAACAAAAGTGTCTTCTCTATGTCAATGTGCAAGAACACCTATCACAAGTGTTCAAATGAATGGTTTAA
>MU223054.1:1825068-1839258 GCA_018584345.1 Thuja plicata | reverse complement strand
AACAACACAAGAGAGAGAGAGAGAGAGAGAGAGAGAGAGAGAGAGAGAGAGAGAGAGAGAGAGAGAAAACACTTGAAACACCTTCAGAAGATAAGAAAGTTGAAAATACTACAGAGGTTAAAACAGACTCACCTAAGAAGGAAATCAAGCAAATTAACAGAACTTGTTTTGCATGCAATAAACATGGACATTTGGCAAGAGATTGTAAAGAGGTAAGAACTTTTAATGGTTACTGTTATTCATGTAATAAGTTTGGTCACAGGGCTACACATTGCAGAACAAGTCAAAGAAATCAAAATCAACGAAGATACCCTCAACAACATGTTAGAAGTCCTCAGAACATTACATGTCAGATATGCAACTACAATGGACACACAACAAAATAATGCAGATTGGTAATTCACACTAGTGCAAGTAAAAATATTAGGCCTCTAGTTATTTGTCACTCTTGTAACAAGGCTAGACACATCTCTAAACATTGCAGATCTAGAGCGCAGAGATAGGAAAGCACTAAGAAGTTAGAAGATTCATTATGGGATAAGGAAGGAGAAGTCAATTTTGTCTCATCAAAGGAAGATTCAAGAGAAATTTGGGTTGAAGTAAAGAAGGACAAGAGTGTTGACAAAGTAGTTGATGTATCCTCAGTGGACACACCCTCTACTTCTGCTTAAATAGACCTTCTTGGTCTTAGGGGGAGCTATTCTAGCTCAGAACCCCTATGCGGTTGGTATACTCACATATAAGTATGCGCCTTTGGATTCATGGTTAAAAGCACAAATCATAGCTATATGCATTCACGCATTATCTGAAATGCATCAGGATCAAAGTTTGAAAATCTCTATGTGTGGTTGCAAGTATTAAATGCGGAAGATTGTATAAAAATGAATTCATATTCGATCATTCTCACATTTACATTTGAAGAGAAAGTAATTGAAGAGCATTGGAGCACTAAGTCTTCTAGGCACAAAGGCATAACAGTTTGAAAGTTGGAACGAACAGTTAATCAATTTGAAACGAAGCCCTAGCCATCATGCCATTTTAGAATTTCGTGGAAACCCTACTTAAACATCACCAAGTAAGTAATGGTGACCCCAGTTGTATTTGATGTAGCAGAAAGAAAGAGATTCATATTTAAGAAGCATCCATTCAAGTCTATATTGGATGATGTGGAAGGAGCTTTCTCTAAAACCCCGATTGGCATTGTTCACGTGGAAGATATCCGCGTGTACATATACTACAAGAAGGAATCACTAGGAGATGATAATATAGCTTCTCACATGGCATCAATGCTAAATAAAGAATTCACATTCAAAGACGAGTTCGCGCACCTACAAGATAACCCTATTATTGAGTATTCGAATGCGCATGAGTTTGATGAACCAGAATGGGTGAAGATTCTATTGAGCAGAATTCATGATGATCTATTTTGGATTGGTGATGTCCCTGTCTGTATCAGCACAGACCTAATCCATCAATTGACTAGACTTCCAATGACTAGACCAGTATTTCCCACTGGTAAAGATGTTAAGAAGCAAATTGAGTAGGTTTGTTTGTCCAGGAGTGATAGGCACGGAATGACAGTTGATCCCATCAAGGAGAATGACATTAAACTCATGACAATGATACTTGGTTACAAGTTCCAACAAGCAAGCATGTTGAATAGTGTATCTACAACAACAATCCTTGCAACAATCAGAATAGTGAGGGATAACACCCAATACAACCTTTGTGAGGTCTTGCGTGTTTAGTTGATTGAAAATATCAGAATCATCAAACATGATAGAAGCAAAACATTCAGGTTTGGATCACTAATCATTTACTTGTATCATCATATAGTAGGAAAGGTTGCAGATCTCTATTTAGACAAAGGCAAACCTACAATGACTCAAATATCTCTCAAAGCCACAGTAGAAAGCAGTGCAAGAGATAAAATGGATATGGACATAAAAATATTCAGGGTTAAAATGCAGAGCAGGGTCAAACTATCTAAGAAGATAGTTGATAAGTACAGAGATACAATATGCTTTATGGTTGAAATAGATTGCACATGCATGGAGGCTGTTGATCCTAGAACTAAGTGGATTCATCCACTAGGATATGAAGTTGAAGACCATGTGCTAGAGGGATATGCACAGGTCTTATTGTTTGCACCTAAAGACCCCAATGAACCTAGATGGGGCACTTACAGAGAAAAGATTGACGAAGTGGACATTGAACTAAAACTTGCTGTTAACAAAAGGAAAGCATCCAAAACCACATCCAAGTTTATGAAAGAACATGTTATCACACAAGAAGACCTGAATAAGGCTAAAAAAGCCAAAATTGCTAAATTTAAGATTGAGAAGACTGATGAATCTTAGAAGAAGAAATAGAAGAAAAATGAGGAGAGTACATCTGCGCCTGCTGCCACCATTGACTTGGATACATCTCCACCTTCTATTCCTAGCAAGAAACCCAGAGGAAGGAAGAAAGCTGCCATAGGTCATCCATCTTCAAGATCCACAAGGAGCACTACAAAGAATACACAAGCACCTCTTGAGGTAGGTTTCAGACCAAGCTTGAACATATTGAAGAATAGGATTATAAATGAAGGTAGATTGGATACACTTTCCAAAGTATATGACAAATATCAGGAAGTTGATAAAACTGAGATACATTACATGGTCATATCTCATATGATCAAGTTTAAGAAATCAGTTCTTGAACTTAAGACAGTGATACTGGATAACTTATGGAATGTATTGGAAATTATGAAAAGATATGTTACTGAGGAAGACATGAAGATTAGAGAAGAAACTCTGGATACTCTTCTCCCTGTCTGTTCACATGATGAAAAGGCTATTTTGCTAGATCTTGTAAAGCCTCATCTCCGAAGTAAGATAAGAACTCTGCAGATAATGAACAAACAGTATGAGCAGGTTGGTAAGGAGACCGAAAATGCATTTGCCCAAGTCTTTATAGACAGACACATGTATCCACCAATGACGCCTACAAAAAAAGCTACTCTAGCTCCTCCCAAATAGGATACAACTCCAGTAATTCAGATTGCGCCCATGACAGGTCCACATGATTCAGTGCCTACAGTGACAATAACTCCTGAAACAACTAAAGATATAGAAGATACTATAATAGTTGACAATGTCAAGATATCTATGACAACTTCTGATAATGATATGAATAAGGTTGATGAAGCAATGAACATTGATGACACATCTCTATAACAGAATGAAGTTCCTTTGATTGATCAAATAGACCTGAATAAGGAGAAAGACACTCAAGTTGATGAGTCAACAATAAAAGAGGTACATATCAAAAGTGAATGTGTAGCCACAAGTTAGAATACTATTCTATCACCATCCACCTCATTGTTGTCAAGGTTAACTCCTGATTCAGCAAGTTTTGACACATGGGAAGAAGCAGACCTCATTAAGATTAGCGTCCTTGATATGGAAAAGGCAAATGAGAAACATGTGATGAGGAACCCACGCTTTATTGAATCAATAAACATTCTGAATGAGTTAGTTCTTGCTGATAAGAAAGTTGCAAAAGTTCAAACTGTTGAACATGTGGGTAGTGTACTAACAAACTTCAAGTCACACTTCACCAGCTTAGTAGACTCAGCTACTAAAATTGTAGAAAATGAATACAAGAAGGAGGGATTAAATGACTTGGCAAAGAACTTTACCTTGGATCTAAACTCTCTGAAGATTGGACAGTCTATATTGAAAGGGCTAGCAGAAAAAGGGAAGAAAGTCATAGCAAACTGCATGGATAGAGTGAAGCTCACCTCTGAGCACACTAAAAAGATAGCTGAAGCAGAGGAAATGGTGGACAACATAAGAAAATCTGTTGAGAATTCCACGTAGGACATGAACATATGCAATAATTTCTACCAAGGACAACTAGACAAAATTGAGAAGACAAAGCTAGAAATTAGCAAAATAAGAGTTAGACAGACTCAGTTGAGAAATGCACTTGCGCCTTCACTAGCAGTCCTAAATGAGAACACCAAATAGATAGATAACACAATACAGACTTATGATCAAGGTCCTTGCTTGGATTTAGTGAAAATGGAGAAGTTAACATATGCTTTATGCGTGCACCTCCAAATAGTTGATGCAATGAAAGCATTCTGGCAGAAAGAGATTCAGTCTCTTCAAGTTGTGTACCCTGATGTATATATGGAGTAAGTATGAAGACTTACATTTTCCTACACACCTTTTTCATTCATGTCAAAGGGGGAGTAGTATAGAATGTGTATATGTGGAGTAGTATAATAGAATGTGTATATGTAGAGTAGTATATATGTATATATCATTAAGTTATGATATACAGTCATTTTGAGTAACTTAGCCACATTCCTTTGTTGCCATAAATGAAAAAGGGGGAGATTGTTAGAAAGTTGACTTCCTGAGTAAGAATGGCTTATTTTGTGTTGTCAATCATGGAAACAAAGTCATATTGAGTTTCTGTCAAAGATAACTTAGAAGATAAAATGACTAAATACAGAAAACAGGACAGACAGAGAGATACATAGATCAACACATCAACGCACGTGTTAGAGATCACACCAGAGCATGCATGCCTAGGTATATACTCTAGGATGTATATACATACTATATCTAAATGTGCAAGGTGCAGAAAATCAGTACAGAAAAGATACAGACAGATTAGTAAACTGCAGTCTAGGAAACAGTCCAGGATACAGAGCACAGAAGCTGACTACTGTTTTGATCAGCGTGTATTATTTTGTGATGCTAAGGCTATGGGCCTTTAGTTATAAGTTTTTTATGATGTAATTAATTTTTTTGTAAACATGCTTGAGCTGACTTGTTCGGAAGCGTTGTATATTTTGTTAAGAGGCCAACTAAGTGTTATGTTTTGGGTCGCGCATATTTGTTTGTAAAGATATAAGTATGTAATGTATTGTTATGTTACAAAAATAAAAAGAGAAGTTGATTATAATAAAAGAAGAAGTTACATAAGGACAGTATAATGAAGTCAGAAGATGATATAGCTCTTTAATGGAGTAAGAACATCCACGCATACATGGAACTGGTCAGAAAAATAGTGTCACTACAGCAGTTCATTTTTGATATAGTGCATATCAACATTCAGAAGGTTGTAGCCTTCATCTCTTGAATAGTGAGTCCACCACCCCTAACAGGGTTATTGTAAAAGACTCTTAACAAGGTCTGAACCTTAACCAGGTCATTGTACTCAATTTGTAAAGACTACTTCTAACAGGGCAAAGGAACTTTAATAGGTTCATTATGCCTAGTACAATATTTTGTGGGTACTAATCCCCACCGGAGTTTTCCTATGATCAAGGTTCTCCGTAATCATATCTTGTGTTATGTGTTCATGTGTTATGTTTCTTTGGATGCACATTTGATATATGTTTAATTGGCTGAAATATAATAAGTAAGGTAAACACTGATTTACCCCCCCCCCTCTCAGTGTTTCTAACACTCTTTAGATATCTCTGAATTCTTTTGACAACAGTCATGTGTGATTCCTTGGGATTAGCAGATAATCTTGCAACTATTCCAACTACATGTGCTATATCTGGTCTAGTGTGTACAACATACATGAGTTTTCCAATCATAGATCTATATGGGGTTTGATTTACCTTAGTTGAATTTTCTTCCTTTGTCAACTTGCATCTGGTTGCCATAGGTGTTCCAACTAGCTTGGAGTCCTCCATATTGAATATCTTTAGAACTTCCTTGATGTATTTGAGTTGTGTGATGTAGATGCTTGCATCCTGTTGAAGAATTTACAGACCAAGAAAGAACTTGATCTCCCCAAACATTGACATCTCAAGCTCTTTGCTCATTTCAGGAGCAAATGATTTGCATAACATATTATTACCTCCAAATATGATTTCATCAACAAATATTTCAGCAATTAGAATGTTATCATCACTATCTTCTTTTAAATACAGATTATTGTTATCACTTGTTCTTACAAATCCAATACTTATGAGATAGGAGTGAAGTTTTTCATACCATTCTCTTGGTGCTTGTTTTAATCCATACAAGGATTTTTGTAGTCTACAAACCATGTTTCTCTTGTTAGGATCAACAAACCCTTCTGGTTGTTCAATGTATACCTCTTCTTCTAGTATTCCATTTAGGAATGTAGATTTGACATCTATTTGGTATACTATGAATCCTCTGAATGAAACATAAGTATGTAGGATTCTTACTCCTTCTAGTCTAGCAATGGGTGCAAAGGTTTCTCCATATTCAATACCTTGTTCTTGTGCATACTAGTCTTGCTTTATTTCTTGTGACTTCTCCATTCTCATTCAGCTTGTTTCTGAATATCCATTTGGTACCAATGACATTCTTGTCATCTAGTCTAGGTACTAATGTCCATGTTTTGTTCTTCTCAATCTTCTCTATCTCTTCATTCATAACATTGACCCATTCTTCATTTTCAAGTACAGTATTAACAGATTTAGGCTCAAAATCACAAATTAAACATTTAGTATTCAGTGACTTACTTCTTGTTCTCATTCCAACCTTTTTGTCTCCTATAATATGGTTATATGGATGGTATCTTTTGATATACTTCACAAGTACCGGTTCAGCTCTTTGTTCATTATTTTGTTCATCATCTTGACCTTGATTATGATCTTCATCGCTTAGTACATCATTGTGATCAATTTCTTGATTTTTGATGTTTGCAGCCTGATGCTCGGGTGCATAGTTATATCATTCAGGAATTATACACTATTTCTTGGGAAGAGTGTTGGGTTCTTCACTATAGACAAACTTGTTGTAGTCTCTTGGTTCTTTTCTGCTTTCCTCATCATTTTTCTCGGCAAATTCATCCACTTCGACATTTGCACTTTCAATGATTTTGTTAGAGGATTTTCTAATACATTTATAAGCCTTTCTTTTGGTAGAATAACCTAAAAATATTTCTTCCCTTGGGATTCAAGCTTTACATTTCTATCATCTTTCAAAACACAACATTGACTTCCAAAAATTCTAAAGTAACTTACATTTGGTGTGTATCCATACCATAGCTCATAAGGTGTCTTATTGGTGTCTTTCTTCAAATGAACTTGGTTTAATGTGTAGACAAAAGTACTAACAACTTATCTCCAGAATGTTTGTGTGACACCTTTCTCAATCATCAGTGTTCTGGCATAATCAACAATGGTTTTGTTCCTTCTTTCAGTAATCCCATTTTCCTGTGGTGTTCTCAGTGCAGAAACCTGTCTTTGAATTCCATGCTTATTACAAAAGTTAGTGAATTAATCATAAATAAATTCTCCTCGTCTATCTGACCTTAGACATTTTAGTTCCTTTCCAGTTTGTTTTCCAGTATAGCTTTATATCATTTAAACATCTTGAATGCTTCCGATTTCTCTTTTAAGAATATAACAATCATCATTCTAGAATAATCATCTACAAATAGAATGAAGTATCTATGTCCATAGTAGCTCTTTGTTCTCATTGGTCCACATAGGTCTGTATGGAATAATTCTAGAATAGCATTAGATGTGTAGTTTTTTCTCTTGAAACTAGATTTTTTCATTTTACCTTTTTGACAATTCTTACACATGACATGGTCGGGCTTTGACATGCTCGGTAAGCCTCTTAATTTCCTTTTATTTCTTATCCTAACCATGTTGTCAAAATTTAAATGACAACCTTTTATGCCACAACCATATGTCTTCATTTCTAGCCATTAAACAAGTGGTATTAATATCATTAAGATAGAATATGTTACCTTTTTTCTGTTCACCAGTTCTGATAAACCTTCTTGATTCATTAAAGATCTTTTCCTTTTTTTTCTCAAATGCAACTCGATATCTTGTGTTATTCAGTTGTGAAACACTCAATAGATTATAGTTAAGTCCTTTCACCCAATATGCATTTTCACATCTGATCAGTTTGTTCAACACTATGGTTCCTTTACCTTCAACAGGACAAGGTGAGTCATTACCCATTCTTACTGATCCACCATTATAATATTCAAAGGTTTCAAAATTTTCCTTATCTCCAGTCATGTGGTGAGTACAACTACTATCAATAATCTAGACATCATTTTTACTAACTTTGAATATGAGTGCAGTCTAAACATACATTTCTTCTTCTGAATCATCCTTCATAGCAATAAATACCACCTCAATATCTTCATCAGATTCAGTGTCAGTAATCTTTGATTTTTTCTCAGCTAGGTAACAAGCCTTCTTTCCTTTGTCCTTGTAGTCTCGGTTGTCTCTTCTATCATATTTTTGGTTGCTTCGGTAATCTCTATCATCACCTCTATCAAACTTCTTTTCATATGATCTGTCATTATTTCTGTCTTCTTTTCTTTTGTTAGGACATCTAGCAACAAAGTGTCCAATCTCTTTACAATTAAAACATACCAATGGTAATTTACATTTGTATCTACCTTTGCCTCTCTGCAATCTTCTAGCCATTAGTGCTTCAATATCATCAAGGTCTTGGTCATCACTATCACTTTCACTATCATTTCTGATAGTGTGTTTTTTACTTGGTTTACTTATTTTCAAAGAAGATTTGAATTCAAACTCAATAGTTGGTAAGACACTGTTGTCAAAGCTATTCATCTCAAATGAAATAATTCTACCAATCAAACTATCTAGAGTAACATTGCTATTTTATACTACTCTCATTTCTTGTATAGAAGATACTCTAATAGCATAAATAGGCAGTAAGGTTCTTAGAATTTTACTTACCTCTATTTCTTCTTCAAGTACACCTCCTACTCCTTAGATAGCATTAACAATCTCTTTGATTTTTCATCTATACTTAGTGATGTTTTCTCCTTCTTTCATTCTTAGGTTATCAAACCTTCCTCTTAGGATTTCTACCTTAGATCTTAGCACATTCTTATCTCCTCCATGTACTATCTTCAATTTGTCCCACATTTACTTTGCAGTGGTGCATTATTTGACATCTTCAAATCTAGCATCTGAGAGTGCATGCGGAAGCAAGTTCTATCATCATAGAATTGTGTTCATGTTTTTATCTCAATTGATCAACTATTGGAGGTCCAGTAGGTAAAAAAAATTCAGTATCTAAGTATTAAGTGACATCATTTCCAATACCTGATAGGTGGAGACTTATCCTATTTTTCCATGATGCAAAGTTGTCCTTCTTCAACTTAGGCACATCCCTTTTGATCATCTTGTGATCTTTAGCTTGAGTCTTAAACTCTCTTTCTAAGAACACAAGCTCTGATACCAATTGTTAGAATAATTGAGAGGGGGAGGGGTGAATCAATGGCCTCAAAAATTAATCCAATAATTCAACCAAAATGTTATACCAAAATTATAAAATCTCTAGTTATCTTCAATCCTACAAGATGTATGCCTTTATCAAATATATGTTGCTTGGTGAATATACTATTTAGCCCTTCCTTAAGCTTTACCAAATAGCAGTCTATCTTTTCTTAACCTTTACCGAAATACAGTAAATAACTCAGTGTTTACCGATCAATCCTATTTTAGTAATGTGTAAAGAAAAACATCAAAGCAATTAACCATATACACATTTCACACATGGATTTTTAACGTGGAAACCCTGTTAGGGAAAAACCCACTTGGGACCGGTAACCCAAATTTTTCACTCTTTTGAAGTGAGCTCGGTGAAGAGCGAACCTTGTTAAAGGTTACAAACACACTGTTAAGTGCGATCTTGTTAGAGGATTTTGTTAGTAATAACTGAGAGGGGGGGTCAATCAGTGGCCTCAAAAATAGTCCAATAATCAACCCAAAAACTTAGTACCACAATATTAAGCCTCTAGTTATCTTCAATCCTATAAGATGAATGCATTTAAACACTATTATCAAATTACTACTGCTCGAAATTCTTTGTTAAACCTTATACTATATGTTTACCGAATAGTAGTCTATTAATATACTGAAAGGCAGTAAATTATCTAGAGTATACCGATCAATCCAAATTATCTATCCGTAATGTAAAACACTAAAGTAATGAATCATAAACACATTGACACATGTATTTTTAACATGGAAACCCTATTAAGGGAAAAACCACTTGGGACGGGTGACCCAAAATTTTCACTCTTCTGAAGTGAGCTTGGTGAAGAGCCAACCCTGTTAAAGGTTGCAAACACACTGTTAGGTGTGACCTTGTTAGAGGATTAAAAAGTTTAGTCTATCACTTGATATCGGGCATCTCTATGCTACCTACCTTGATCAAACACTCACTTGGCCTGTCAATAGGTATCTCACATCTCATGCTATCTTCATGATCAAACTTTTTGATACTCCTTGGGATGTATCTCAATATAGAAAGGATATTTAAATCCCGCTTGGTTAAGAGACTTTCTAAATCAATGGTTAAACTGAAACAGTATGATCTGTTCACATATACAACTTATACTTGTAGATTTTTAGATCTATTGTAATCTCATAAACTAATTTGATAAATATATCTCTATTAATACCTTTGCTCCACTTTCCTTCTACTCGGTGATGTTGTTCTCTGTTGCTCGGTGTCTACAGAAAACTTTAGCTTTTTCCTCAGCTTGATTGATTAGGACTATGTGAAGTTTCTCTTCAACATCCTCTATTCATTCATTCACCCACTCAATTCATAATGAATTAAGTTGTCTCTTTATAGACATGATATCACCATTGTTATGTTCTTTTATTTCTTGATCTTGGCATGATCCATAATTCTCACCAACTAGATTTAAAGAAAAACTTCTATTTTATCTCGCAGAGATCTTCTTTCCAACTAGATAAAACAACTTTAAATCCTTTACTTATATATGGATTTATCTTGTTGATGAAAACAAAGATAACTACCAGTTAAGTCCATATTTAGCTCTGCCATCTAGATATTTTGTTATTTCTGAACTCAAATTAATTTCGGTGTTTTAACTCTTTGATAGCTTTGGTCAACACTCTTGTTCTCCTCGGTCTTCTCTGTCGGTTTACACTATGTTTTTGGCTATCGGTTATGCTTGTGATTCTTCTCATTGGTAAAGCTCAGTGATGTTCTTTCTCAGGCATCACTGTGACTTGACTTTCAGTGATCTTTGTATGTCAATTTCCACTAACCGTCGGTGTTTGAAGTCACATTGTGAATGCTTGTCTTTTATGCATTACTGAAAGCATAATATTTCACTCTCTGATTCTCTAAAGTATTTGACACTTTGATTATAACTAATTTTATTTTATCAAGTTTACATCAATGAAAATATAATCCATTAACTGATTTAATGTCTTGCATTATCCTTCTGCATTTTTGTGATCAACTTATCATCTTCAAACATTCAATCAGTTACATGTCATCAATCTCTCTCTTTGGAATTGATGGCAACATACTACATTATCATACTATATTATTACTAATACAATATGAAATATAACAATTTCATCAATCTCTCCTAATGTAACTATTACAAATGTCTGGCTTTCGGTAAGCTCAAAATATCTTAGATTTGTTTCTTGCAAAAATATTGTCTTCAATCTTCAATCCCTTCACTAGATAGATGTATCATCTAATGTCTCTGTTATGATATGTGCACTACCTTGACTATTTATCTTTTTGATAATCTCTTTTTCCTTTCACATTTATCTCTCCCTCTGTCTGAGCTTTCTCCCTTTGTTACTTCTCTCCCTTAGATGGATATTTCATATGTAATCAATTTCTCTCCCTTAGAATATTGATTAACTCTTCCTTCTGATTCTCAGGAACTTTACTTCATGGATAATGATATAATCTTTTCTGATCAATGAGATAATCTCTCCCTTTATACGATAATGAGATAATTTCTACCTTTATATGATAATGAGATAAATTCTCCCTTTATATGATAATGATTTCATCTCTCCCTTTGACAACAATGCCAAACAAAAATTATCTATATCATGTTCCATCCCTTTATAATATATTCCTTGATTTTCCCTATCCATCAACAATACAATGTCTTTGGTGTTTAGTGCATACTTATACGTTTCTATGTACAAATGTATCTGTTGTTTTTTATCTTAGTGTCTGCATCAACATGACTGATCTTCAGATTTGGTATAGTCTGATGCAACCTCCTAGTCATCTTACTGACTGATAGACAAGGGTTGGACCCCTAGTCTCTGTCTTAGGTACTCAAATGTATCCTTCGGTAATGGCTTGGTGAATATATCAGCTAACTATTCCTTTGATTGAACATATTCCAATGTCATCTCCTTTGCTTGCACTTGTTCACTTAGATAGTGACACTTTATAGCAATATGATTAGTCTTAGCATGCATTACTATATTTTTATAAATGTTAATTTCACTTGTGTTATCACAGTAGATAATTACTGGTTCTAGAATCTTCATATTCATACCTTCTAGAAATTGTTTGATCCATGCAATAATTAAGCAATTTGCAGCAGTAACTACATATTTTATGTCTGTAGTTGACTGAGAGATGCATCCTTGCTTCTTGCTGATCCATGTGACAAGTCTATCACCAATGAAGAATGCTCCTCCAGTTGTGCTCTTTCAGTCATCAATGTTTCCAGCCCAATCAACATCTGTATATACTTGTAGCTCAAATTTTCATTCTCTTTTATACCATAATCCATGGTCCTCAATATTCTTTAGATATCTCAGAATTCTCTTGACAATAGTCATATGTGATTCTTTGGGATTAGCAGAGAATCTTGCAACTATTCCAACTGCATGTGCTATATCTGGTCTGGTGTGAACAACATACATTAGTTTTCCAATCATTGATCTATATAAGGTCTAATTTAACTCATTGGATTTGTCTTCTTTTGTTAKCTTACATCCGGTAGCCATAGGTGTTCCAACTGGTTTGGAATCTTCCATCTTGAATATCTTCAACACTTCCTTGATGTATTTGGACTAAGTGATATATATGCTTGCATCTTGTTGAATAATCTATAGACCAAGAAAGAATTTGATCTCCCCAAACATAGAAATTTCAAATTCCTTTCTCATTTCATTAGCAAAGGATTTGCATAAGAATTCATTTCCCCCCAAAATGATATCATCAAAAAAAATTTCATCAATCAGAATATTACCATCGGTATCTTCTTTTAATTAGAGCTGAGTTTCTGGTTTTTGATTGTGTGTGTTTTTAAGCATCAACATTTCGGATCACACTCTGTGATCCATCATCATCTTATTATTTTTTCCTTATTGCTCTCTACTCATCCCGATGATGGATCATGGAGTGTGATCCAAAATGTTGATGCTTAAAAATACACACAATCAAAAACCAGAAACTCAGCTCTAATTCAATGGATTGTGGAAATCTGATCGATTTAATCTTCTTTTAAGTATAGATTGCTATTTTCACTTGTTCTAAAAAATTTTATGCTAATGAGATATGAGTGAATTCTTTTATACCAGGATCTAGGTGCTTGTTTCAATCCATACAAGGCTTTATGTTGTCTACATACCATGTTTCTCTTGTCTGGATCAACAAACCCTTTTGGTTGTTCAATGTATACCTCTTCTTCCAGTATTCCATTTAGGAATGCAAATTTGACATCCATCTGGTATACCTTGAACCCTTTAAATGCAACATAAGAAAGTAAGATTCTAACTCCTTCTATTCTAGCAACTGGTGCAAAGGTTTCTCCATAATCAATACCTTCTTCTTGTGCATATCCATTTCATACTAACCTTTCTTAGTTTCTAGTGACTTCTCCATTCTCATTCAGCTTGTTTCCGAATATTCATTTGGTACCGATGACATTCTTGTCATATGGTCTCAGTACTAGTGTCCATGTACTATTCTTCTCAATCTGTTCTATTTCTTCATTCATAGTAATGACCCATTTTTCATTCTCACGTGCATTGTTAACAGATTTAGGCTCAAAATCACAAAGTAAACATCTAGTGTTTGGTGACTTACTTCTTGTTCTGGTTCCAGCCTTCTTGTATGCTATGATTTGATTTTGTGGATGATGTATTTTGACATACTTGGCAAGTTTTAGGTCAGCTTCATGTTCATCATTCTGATTATCTTCTTGACCTTCATTCTAATCTCCATTGTTCGGAACATCATCTTGAGGATTTTCCTGATTTTTGGTAATTGCAGCCTGATGCTTGGGTGCAATGTTCTGTTGCTTAGAAGTGACACACTGGTGCTCAGGTATATTTTCAGGTTCTATATAAACAAACCTATTGTAGTCCTCTGGTTCCTTTTT
>MU223054.1:1790411-1825018 GCA_018584345.1 Thuja plicata | reverse complement strand
TCTTTTCTGCAAATTCATCTATTTTCACATTTGCACTTTCAATGATTTTGTTAGATGACTTGTTAAGACATTTATAAGCCTTGCTTTTGGTTGAGTACCCTAGAAAGATACCTTCATCACTTTTGGAATCAAGTTTTCCATTTCCATCATCCTTCAAAATATAACATTGACTACCAAAGATTCTGAAGTAACTTACATTGGGTGTATGACCATACCAAAGCTCATAGGGTGTCTTCTTTGTGTCCTTCTTCAATTGTAATTTTTTTAATGTGTAGACAATAGTATTGATAGCTTCCCTCTAGAAAGTTTGAGGGATGCTTTTCTCAATCATCAATGTTCTTGCACAGTCAACAATTGATTTGTTTCTCCTTTCAACAATTCCATTTTGTTGTGGTGTTCTCAGTGCAGAAACTTGCCTTTTAATTACATGCTCATTGCAATAGTTAGTGAATTCTTCTAAAGTAAATTCCCCTCCTCTATCTAACCTTAAGTATTTCAATTTCTTTTCACTTTGTTTTTCTACCATATCCTTGTACCATTTAAACATCTTAAATGCTTCTGATTTATCTTTTAAGAACATGAAGGTCATCATTCTAGAATAATCATCAACAAAGAGAATAAAATACCTATCTCCATAGTATCTCTTGTCCTCACGGGTCCACATAGATTTGTATGGAATAATTCTAGAATTGCATTAGATGTATAGGTTTTACTCTTGAAACTAGACTTTGTCATCTTAGCTTTTTGACAATTCTTTCACATGATATGCTCGAGCTTGGTCATGCTCGATAAGCCTATGACATTCCTTTTTTTTCTTATATTTATCATGTTATCAAAGTTCACATGATACAATATTTTGTGCCACAACTATATGTCTTTGTTTCTAGCCATTAAACAAGTGGTGTTAGTGTCATCAAGATAGAAAATGTTACCTTTTGTCTTCTCACCGGTACCAATCAATCTTCCTGATTCATTGAAGATCTTTGCCTTCTTATTTTCAAATGCTACTCTGTGACCTGAATTTTTCAGCTGTGAAACACTTAACAAATTATAATTCATTCCTTTTACCCAGTAAGTATTTTCACATTTTATTAGGTTAGTCAACATTATAGTTCCTTTACCTTCAACTAGACAAGGTGTATCATTTCCCATTCTCACTGAACCACCATTATAGTATTCAAAAGTCTCAAACTTTTGTTTATCACCAGTCATGCGGTGAGTACAGCCACTATCTATGATCCAAACATCATTTTTACTAACTTTAGATATAAGTGCAGTTTCTACATACCTTTCTTCATCTTCATCTAAATCATCCTTCATGGCTACAAATACCATCTCGATATCTTCTCCTGATTTTGTGTCAGTGTCATCAGCTCTGTTCTCATCTAGGTAACAAGCTTTCTTCCCTTTGTCCTTGTAGTCTTGGGTATCTCTTTCATCAGATTGTTGGTTGCTTCAATAATCTCTATTATCACCTCTATAAAAATTCTTCTCATATGATCTATAATTTCCTTTGTCATCTTTCCTTCTATTTGGACATCTTGCAGCAAAGTGTCCAACCTCTTTACAATTGAAACATACAAGTGGTAATTTACCTTTGTATCTACCTTTGCCTCTCTGCAATCTTCTGGCCATTAGTGCTTCAATTTCATCAAGTCCTTGATCCTCATTATCACTGTCACTATCATTTCTAACATCATGTCTATGACTTGAGTTACTTATCTTTAAAGAAGATTTGAATGTAGATTCTATAGATGGTAAGACACTATTATCAAAGTTATTCATCTTGAATGAAATTAATCTACCAATCATACTATCTAGAGTAACTATATTGTTTGCAACTGCTCTCATTTCTTGAATAGCAGAAACTCTAATAGCATATATAGGCAGTAAGGTTCTTAATATTTTACTTACCATTATCTCCTCTTCAAGTACACCTCCAACTCCTGAGATAGAATTGACTACCTCTTTGATTCTACAACTATACTGATTGATATTTTCTCCTTCTTTCATCCTTAGGTCATCATACCTCCCTCGTAGGCTTTCTACCTTTTCTCTTAGTACATTGGCATCTCCTCCATGTACCAACTTCAACTTATCCCACATTTTCTTTGCAGAGGTACAGGTTTTGACATCTTCAAACTTGACATCAAAGAGTGAAGCAAGTTCTATCATCATGCAATTATGCTCATGCTTTACTCTTAATTGATCAAGAGTGTGAGGTCCTGTAGGAAACACATATTCAGTATCTAAGTATTGAAAAATATCATTTCCAATGCCTGAAAGGTGGAGTCTTATTCTTCTTTTCCATGATGCAAAGTTGTCTTTATTCAACTTGGGCACATATCGTCTGTTCATCTTTTGATCTTCTACTAATTGAGCTATTAAACTCCATTTCTAAGCACACAAGCTTTGATACCAATTGTTAGTAATAACTGAGAGGGGGGGGGTGAATTAGTGGCCTCAAAAATATTTCAATAATCAACCCAAAAACTTAGTACAACAATATTAAGCCTCTAGTTATCTTCATTCCTATAAGATGAATTCCTTCAAATACTATTATCAAATTACTATTGCTCGGAATGCTTTATTAAACCTTATATTCTATGTTTACCGAATAGCAATCTGTTAATTTACCAAAAGATAGTAAATTATCTAGATTATACCGATCAATCCAAATTAGCTATGTGTAATGCAAAACACTAAATTAATGACTCATAAACACATTGACACATGGATTTTTAACATGGAAACCTTGTTAAGGGAAAAACCACTTGGGACTGGTAACCCAAAATTTTTACTTTTTTGAAGTGAGCTCGGTGAAGAGCCGACCCTGTTAAAGGTTACAAGAACACTGTTAGGTGTGACCTTGTTAGAGGATTTACAAGTTTAGTCTGTCACTTGATATCAAGCATCTTTATGCTACCTTCCTTTATCAAACACTCACTTGGCCTATCAATAGGTATCTGGCATCTCATGTTATCTTCATGATCAAACTTTTTGATACTCCTTGAGATGTATCTCAATATATAAAGGATCTTTAAATCCCACTTAGTTAAGAGACTTTCTGAATCAATGGTTAAACTGAAACAGTATGATTTGTTCACATATACAACTTATACTTATAGATTTTCAGATCTATTGTAATCTCATAAACTAATCTGATCAATATATCTCTGTTAATACCTTTTCTCCACTTTCCTTCTGCTCGGTGATGTTGTTCCCTGTTGCTCGGTGTCCACAGAAAAATTTAGCTCTTTCCTCCCCTTGATTGATCAAGACTGTATGAAGTTTCCCTTCATCGGTTTCTCTTCAGCATCCTCTTTTCATTCATTCACCCACTCAATTCGTAATGAATTAAGTTATCTCTTTATAGACATGATATCACCGTTGTTAGTTTCTTGAATTTCTTGATCTTGGCATGATCTACAATTCTTTCCAATTAGATTTAAAGCAAAACTCATGTTTTATCTCATAGAGATCTTCTTGCCAACTAGACAAAACAACTTTAAATCCTTTACTTATCTGTGGCTTTATCTTGTCGATGAAAACAAAGATTAATAACAGTTAAGTCCATATTTATCTCTTCCAGCTAGATATTTTGTCATTTCTGAACTCAAGTTAATTTTGGTGTTTTAACTCTTTGATAGCTTCGGTCAACACTCTAGTTCTCCTCGAGCTTCTTCGTTGGTTTATGCTATGTTTCTGGCCATCAATTATGCTTGTGATTCTGCTCGTCGGTAATTCTCTTCGGTGTTCTTACTCGGGCATCACTGTGACTTGAATTTTAGTGATCTCTGTCCGTCGGGTTCCACGAACCATCGGTGTTTGAAGTCACATTGTTAATTCTTGTCTTTTATGTATTACTGAAAGCATAATATTTCTCTCTCTGATTCTCTGAAGTCTTTGACACTTTTATTATAACTGATTAGATTATATCAAGTTGACATCAATGAAAATACAATCCATTAACTGATTTAATGTCTTGCATTGTCCTTCTGCATTTCGGTGATCAACTTATCATCTTCAAACATTCAATTAGTTACATGTCATCGGATTTATCACTAACAATTTATCCCATGACCTAACATTCACTATGTTGTCAACATGAAAACCTTTTGATACTCCTTGGGATGTATCTCAATATATAAAGGATGATCAAATCCTACTCTGTTAAGAGATTTTATGAATCAATGGTTAAACTGAAACATTATATGATCTGTTCATAAATACAACTTAATCTTGGAGATGTTTAGATCTATTGTAAGTTCATAATACTTTTTCTGATCAATGTTCTCTTCAATTCCTTTTCTCCACTTCTATCTGCTCAGTGAATGTTGTTGCTTCTCTATTGCTCGGTGTTTGCAGAATTCTTAGCTCTTTTCTTCAGCTTGTATGATCATATCTATATGCAGAATTCTTATCCTCACCAGAATTCTCTTCAACATTCCTCTCTTCCATTATGAATTACTTGTCTCTTTATAGAGAGATGATTTCACTATTTCTTGTCCTTCTTTTTTTTGTTCGTTGATCACTTCTTGATCCGTAAAGATCGTCATGCTTGCTTTACTTTTAATCTGTAAAACTCTCCTTGTTTTCTGGAATAAAACATGCTTTAAATCTCCTTTGTATCTTTAGCTTTTAACCGATTGATGAAAAAAAATTAATCAAACAGTTAACTCTATAATTAGCTCTGCCAGCTAAGTTGTTTTGTCATTTCCCCAACTTTAGTTCCCATCGGTCAACACTTCAGTTGTGCTCGGTGACTACTGCAGATAGCTCGGGCATAAACTTTAGTCCTGTTCGGTGACAACTGTAGTTAGCTTGGTAATGCTTGCTCGTGTATCACTTTCTTGGCTAATACTGTGAACTTATGTGCTTAGGGTTCACTGTCACTCGGTGTACATGATTACCAATGACAAAAAATTTGTCTCTTCAGATCTTTAAGTGTTGTTACAATATGTGTATGAGCAATCATACCATATCAAGTTGACACCAATGACAATACAATACATTAACTGATTTAATGTCTTGCATTTACTTTCTGCATCTCAGTGATCATCAAATTTTTCATCTTCAAACATTCAATCAGTTATAGTTCATTAGTAAAAATGATTTATATTATAGAAAGAAGAAAATAGGAGATTAGTGAAGACCTATTCTTGAATGATCTATTAATTTTCTACTCAAACCTTGATATCAAGATATCATTTCCTAAGAGAAAATATCTACAAAGAAATGAGTTTGAGAGGTACCTCTTTGTGTTGAACCAAATGAATAATCAAAACTAGCCCTATTGGTCAGTAGGAAATCAAAAAGGTTGTGCCTAAAATTATTCTAGTGTTAGTTTCTTGGAATTGACACTTTCAATAGGATACCCAATTAGGAATCTAGATTAATTAGAGGTTAGAAAGTCACCCTATCTCATGCTTGTCCCTAATAATAAAAATGGAATTTAAGGAGAGAAATATTTTATTTCCCATCTACTTTATAAGGACTATATTCACATCAAATGTAAGGATCCCGAGATGATTGAAAAAATTAGCTACTTTCATAAGACAATCAATGTATTTTCTTAAAATTATTTCATGGTTGCTTAATTTAGTTTAGGTTAGCTTGTTTTTGTTTTCCTCCAAGTTCATCTACACATGCTATTGTGTTTTGAGGCAAGCTATTTTTTGTTGTTCTCTTTTATATGACTTGTTCCAAATTGATACTTGAGGTTCCTAGATATTATTATTATCAAGAGATCATCTTGAAAAAACATCATAAATATTGGCATTTTATGCCCCCCTTGTGGCTCATTAGCTATAACCAAAATAAGAGGTCCTAAATAAAAAACCTTGCATGAGCTATTTTTTTCCATTGAAGTTTCCATCTTTGTCCATGTATTAGTTAAAAAGCCTTAAGTTGTAAAATAAATTAAAAATCTCTAAGGTAAGTGTTATTGTCAAACTTTAGACCATTAATTTTTTTGTTACATCCTTAAATCAATTTTGACTCATATCCATTAACATGTTCATGTCTAAGGCTCAATCACTAAAAATCCT
Organism: Thuja plicata; assembly: GCA_018584345.1. NCBI lineage: Eukaryota > Viridiplantae > Streptophyta > Pinopsida > Cupressales > Cupressaceae > Thuja > Thuja plicata. The sequence goes on along the minus strand of MU223054.1, from coordinate 1,818,968 downwards.
AGGTGTTGAATCTTTTACGTTTTTGACCATCAGTATTTCCTTGATCTCTTCACTCCTTTCTATTAGTCTATCCTTTTATTTCCCACTTGTCAATCCTCAAAGTCCAATTCCTAAAAATGACCAAGTATGAAGTTTGTTATATTTTGACCTCTAGGATTTCCCTTTATCTTTTATCCATTATGTTATGTTGTAAGATTCATCAATAATACCTTACACTAAAAAAAATTTAGCAATTTTTTTTTCACTAAGTCTTTTCCAGTGGTCTTTGTATTTCACACATTCTCCAAGTACCTTATTTATCATTTGACATGAGTTATGTATTTATAGATCCTCAATCTTTGATTCACTCCTTTGCTGACATCATATATCTTCTACTAACATAATCTCCCAACTTCATGGTAACATCACCCCACATTTTCCCTTGTTGACATCATGCTAACATCATCATCGAAGGCTGATATTTCATCCTTCCTTATCCTCCCTTTCTTCATTTCACAATCATTATGGTGGATGTATGATTTCCAATTTCCAACCAACATTATCTTATTTGGGCATCACAGATGAGAATGGCCTCCTTTCTAATTTGATAGAGGCAATATGCATTAGGCTTGAGCCTGATACTTAACATCTCTTTAGGGTCATGAAACATTTAATGTTTCATTTTGGTGTGATGATAGGACCAAAGTTAGAATCTTGATGAAAGCTATAAAGGAAGTGTTTTTGAACCATAGTGCGTCATTTTTTCACTATCAAATGAGATCTTTAATTCTAGATCATTAACTCATTTTTTGGGCCAATCAAAGGAGTGTATTTAGTTTTTATTTCCAATTTAATGGGTAAATATTAATTCTATAAAAAGGTTTCCCATGAGGATCTCTAAAAATATGAAAACAAAACTACAATTATTGGTTTTCCAATAGAAAACCCTAATCTCACATGAGGTCACATGCAAATGACTATTTTTAAAATAAAAGGTAATCTCTCCATGTCGTGGCCATGCAATTTATCGTGGCCATACAATTTATCGTGGCCATGAAATTTCATTTTTATCTTCAAAAGAGGATCTCCTAGCATTGTATAAAGGGGTAATCTCATTGCAAAAAGTCATAAGTATTAATTGAATATCAAATACTTTGAATAGGGTTTTTTAGAATCATTATTATAGAGACTTGTATTTGTTGTGTAACGTGTTTTGATCAATCAAGCAAGACATAATTTTCCTCCTCAAGTTGTATTCTTGTGCATGTAATGGAATGATTGATCATGTATTGCATGGTAATACTTTCATCTTTGGTTTATGTCTCATTTCTTGTCTTTTATGCGACAATAACTTGATCCGCATGTCATGAGATATTTTTATCTTTAATATTTTATGTTAAAGATAAGTTGTGAATTTTATTCCTTCTAAAAATGATTGTAAACTTGAAGCCTTTATAGGAAATAAATATACATATTTGTTGAATTTCAAGTCATGCATGATTATTTTCCCTTTTAAATAATATTGTGTATGCTTTAATAGGAACAAGTTATTAAAATATGGTGTATCACCTCCTTTTTTAAGTTAGTTTTAGATTCAATTCTATCCATTAAATTACATGTGAGAAATATTTGGTTTTAGGTGATGTACTAGGATATTTATCCATTTCTATAAATTTACTAATCATCCACCAAGTGCATTCCAATGTGACAAAAAGCACATTGGATAAAATAGTTTCAATTAAAATTTATTTACGTAAGCATGCATGTCCATAAAACATATATTCATTTTTTTCTATGTTTGGTGTGAACAAGTCACTCAAGAAATATGGATCGCAATTCATTATCCTAAAGGATGGTCTTCATGAAAAACTTTTGATGTTGAGGCTCGTCTCCAAAATGACTTGGTAGACACCTGAAATTCTCCTACGATGTATCTATTAATTAAATGTTAATTAATATTCTTATAATATTATGGTTAATTTAATTAATGAATTTTTTATATATTGATCTACTTGTTTAAATAAATTTATTTATTTAAATAATTTTATTACCTATAGTATTTAAATTTAATTGAAATACTCCTTTCTCTAATGTATTAAATTTAATTTAATACGTGTCCTCCACAAATCCCCTTTTGAATAAATTTATATTTTATTTAAAATCATACACACTTCTAATATTCTTCTGAGCCTTGACTAATTTAAATCTAATTTAAACGTAATCCTAATCCCAACCTAGAAACCTAGTCTACACCCATCAACTTCACTCTCTAAACCTACCTTTATTGCTAATCCCCCACTAATCTTGCTTAAAAAGTGATTCTTAACCCTTTTAGTGCTAATGAGTTGCTCACATATGTGTGAGAAAATCATCCCAAGGGAGCCACCAAACTTCCTTAAATTCTCCAACTATCTTCTTACATCTTTGTCCCCCACTCTTTTATCCAAGGTTGCTCACACATGTGTGAGAAAACCTTGAGCCTTTCAACCTTGAATACCCATCTTGTCTCAAGTTGACTTTTTGCATGACCTTGTCCCTTTTCCCATGTGTCCCTTATGTAGCTCCTATGTGGATTCCACATAGGTGCCACCTCACTCAATACCTATCATCTCCATCAAAATTATATAAATAGGAGCCTTGCCTGTTGCATTTTCATCTCTCATTTTTGCATTGTTATCATGCTATTTTTTCTTTAGAAATTTTCATAAGCTTTTAGAATTTTTTTGAGTCTTGTTCATCATCTTTGAATTTAGATATTAAATAGTAGGATAATGTAAAATTTATCTTAGCTTGTTAGATCTTGCATATTATTGTAGCTCATAGTTTCAATCTCATTTGCATTGTTGGAAGATTGAGACTAGTTCCTTATACTAGTTCTTGAGTCCATCATCCATTAGCTTGCATATTAAGATCACCCATTTCCTTTTCAAACATCATTTGGGGATTTAAATCTATTGTGTTTTGGGGAGCATGCCCACATCTCTACAAAAGATAAAATCAAACAAGTCATTTGGGTGCACTTATTTTGGCTCTATTGGAGGTTGTGTGGGAGCTTTGTGTTTGTTTCAAGATTTTAATATGTTTAATGTGTATTGAATGTTAAACTCCTAATATTTGCATGTTTCAGCTTTTTCCACACAGGTAGGTTTTCATGCATATAGAACACACCAATATAATTTTGAATAAAGATCTTACTACAACCAAAGACTACTTAAGAAGATCGTTGACTGATAAATTTTAAGGCCTTAGAGTAAGGGTAGATATGAATTGGTTAAAAATGGAGATGAAGGGTGTAAGTTATTTTTTAGATTTTAAAGAATCAAGACATAAGAGAGAAAGTATATAAGGTTTTGGTAAAGGATAAGATTATCAACAATCTTGAAGAGATTAAGGACCAATTATTCATCTTTTTTAAGAATATTTTTACTTTTGAAGGCCATGAATTGATTGATAAAAATTAAAGAAATTTATGCAAGCAACTCATTCTTGGTAAATTTCCCAAAGAAATGTAAACAAGTTAAGTAATAAGATAACCCTTGAGGAGATTTAGAAGGTAATTAATATCTTAAATGATGGAAAATCCCTTGGGTTTGATGGACTACCTATAGAATTTATAAGAATATAGAATAGTTTAGCAAGGATCTTCTTCAAATCTATAAGGAATCCATTGATAGAGGATCTATAGGATACAACATAAATAAATGAAATGTCAAACTACTTCCTAAATATGAAGATAAGACACTCGTAAAGAATCAGATTCCTATCATATTAATAAATGTTTCCTATATAAGATATTTGACAAGGTTCTAGACCCGAGGTTAATAAGTATCCTCCCTTCTTTTATTACTAATATCCAAATTATCTTTACTAAAGATAAATGCATCCTTGAGAACCATATAACTACTTGGTAAGTCATGGGTTGGATGAGATAAACCAATAAATTTTTTACCATGTTTCTATTATACTTTTAAACTGCATATGATAGAGTGGAGTGTGAAAGGAATATAAGATGCTTAAAATGTTTCTTATCACTAATCTAATGGGGAGATAGTGAAAATTTTATGACTAATCTTAAATATTACAAAAATAAAAACACATTAAAAAGGAGATAATGAACATGCTTAAATATTTACAACAATAAACACAATATATTTCATGGGGAATTATCTTTTGGGAGAAAAACCTCACACTCCAAAAGTGCAATACTTTGTATTGCAGTAAACTAATGTTTACAATGCAATATCAGTCCAAAGCTTCTTTAGTAGGAGTATACAACTGAAAATCCATAATTTAGATTAATTTTGGTAGCATAACACTTCACCTCAAAAAAACAACACATATAATTCTCTCCAACATCACCTCATATATAGAAATACAACCTAAGAGGTGGCTTCTAGATGAAGATACAAGATGGAGTAGTACAAAACACTTGAAATTGTTTTTCAACCGTCTAAAATCATGCAAATTCCACATATACATCTCCAAATTACTATCCATTCAAACCACCTAATTTGAGTGCCAAAAAATTATTATCTTGAGGTATGATAGATTATCTTACACATCTTATAGTTGTTATACAAATATGTCATAAAAATTTTCAACACTTACAACACTTATATTTGTAAGAGAATTTAACATAATTGACTACAATATCACATTTTCTTATAGCTTTTCATTATCCAACTTGGGTGCCTACCTTCTCAATGAAAATGTATCTCCATCCACTTGTCTATTTTTCATAGAATCCATCATATCCTACCATATGTAAGTGTGTCATACTAACTATCAGATATTCTATCATATATTTTTCATGACATGATAGTTATCACCCACATATACTAAATACAAGATCCTTAAAGTGGGATACCTACTTTCATATGTGTAGCATATATGTCATATATTTGTCACCAAGTATAACGTCATCCAAATTGTGGGTCCCTATAGATGACTAGGAATTTGTGGGAAATTAATCAAATAAATATATCAAATATTGCAATAATCAATGCTAAGATTTGCAAAGGTTGAGATACCTTAATCAAAATATTCTCCTGCTTGTCAAAAACCTTTCAAATAGCCTATAGTTCAACTACAGGGGGTTGAGAGGACTATGGCACTAGAACACCATCTTAACTTCTCTGTGCTCACTAGTTTATTAATATTGTCCTTTATTTGTTATCATTGATGTCATTATTCTGGTCAGTTTGGTAATCATATCTCTGATCTATCTTTGGGCCCAGTAGCGGTATCACCGAAAATGACATTACCATAGAAAATTCACCGATTCTTGTTTTGGTTTATGGCCTAGCGCATTGGTGTTTCGATCCAGACCTATTTTTCTTAGCATGAGATATATTTCACTATGGTCGACATCTTCTATCTCTTTGGTTGCGTGCTCATAAGATTTAATCTTTGGTTCAAGATGACATGAATATTTTTTGGCACTACCGCTTATATATAATGGTAGTGGCATTAACACAAGAAGACAGATGATAATGATATGTAAATATGATCTACTAATGTATAAATAAAGCTAATGTATGTTTAATTTAGTGACTATATAGAGAGATATTTGTACGTCAGAGAGAATTGTATTTCTTGTATACACAGATGTAATTCTAACAATTCAATTTTTTATTCCTTACTTTGGCCATGGCTGACTTACAACTATATCAACTGGTTTTTTATTTTATTTTGGGTAGTGATCCCCACTGGAAGTAAGCCCCACTGACACTAAGCCAACCTATAGTGAGCCACCCCTGTATTTAGTAACCGACTACCTAATACTTGAGAGTTAATCCTCTCTGTGGTTTTTCCCATCTTGGGTTTCCACGATAACAATTATGGTGTTATGTGTTATTTAATTTCTATTTTTTCCTTTCATAAAAGATTATGTGTATATCTATTTAAAAATTTTAATTTTTTCAAGAGAATATTGATACACCCCTTGCCTCTTAGTATTTTGGATGTTCAACAATTGGTATCAGAGCTAGTTCCTTTCGAAGAGTCTAATAGATTGAAGGAGATCCAGAAGGTTGAACATATAATGCCTAGATCTACCATGGATAAGGAGGATCTTACATCTATGTTTGAAGATCTTGAAATTATTGAAGATAAAAATAAGGATCTCTCAGAAAATCTTCAAATGGAGAATGATTGCATTCAAAAGCTTAAAGATCATATCTAAAAGTTCAAGCTAAGACATAAAGAGGTTACTAATGAACTAAAGTTAGCGAATGAGATGATTATTGACCTAAGAACTAGAAGTGAAGAAGGTGAAAATATCAATAAACAACTGAATAACATGATCAAGAGTAAATCAGATGAATGAAAAAATTTAGAACAAGAAGTTAAATCTCTCAAATGTAGATTTAGCTCCAAAAATCTTGATGAAATACTAACAGCTCAAAGATCACGAGAAATCAAGGAAGGCTTAGGTTTTGAGATTCACAAATGCTCAAAACATCAACTCAAAGAAAATAAGGCATCTACTTCACTAATAGAAGCTAAAGAAGAACTTGAAGGTGAAGATAAAGGTAAGGCTCTAGCAGAGAAACATGAAAGTAATAAACCCTATTCTTTTAATGGTAATTGATTTAATTGTAATAAGTTAGGTCATAAAGCATTAAAATGTAGAAAAAGAATAAATCAGAAAGATAGATATTACTCTGGCAGATGTTTTAATTGTAATATTTATGCTCATAAAGCTAATCAATGCAAAAAGAAAAATAGAAGCAATAAATTTTATGGTATTTAGCAGTCCTTCGGCTAATATTTAGGGGGAGAATAGTTCCAAGGTCATCTCCTCCCCTAAAAAACTGAAATAGACACAAACATGCTAGATCTAGTCCATATGAGGAGTTACTAGTAAAAAGAAACAACTGACAAATATGTGATGATGTCATCTTCATCCAATAAACAGTTAACGATAGTTACAAAACATTTATTGCTTGAAGCGCATTTAATACAAATTTAGAATAAAAGAAGAAGTTTTCAAGTCATTTTTTCACACAATAAAATAGAGTTTCAAGGTGCTAAAGAGTGAAGGAAGTCGAAGCGTGAACAAGGGTTTTACAATTTGTAACAAAGGTATTTATTTTTTCTTTTATCTTCTACCATGGTTTCTCTTCCTACCCCCATTTTGGTAAATACATTTGGTGAGATATGTCCTGAGTTCAATAAATTCCTAGATATTTCAATTGAAAATGATATGGCTAGGTGTCTGTCAATAATCCTTCACGATGTTGTACCCACTAAGGATGTTAGAAATCACTTGCATTATAAGTTGGATGCATTCGACCACACAAATTTGTTTAATTTATGGGAAAAATAATTGTTTGATAAAGACTTGAATGTCAAACCAAAATTTAGGTTTTTGGTGGAAAAGAAGTTGGATGTATGGAATAACTTATTACACTTTTGTTATGATGAGAAATGGATTAGAATGAAAATTAGAAGGTTCTATGATAGATTTATATGGCTAGAGGAATCACACATGATCATAAAGGAAGTGATGAAAATAGTTATAGGGTTAAATGATATCGATATTTTACCAAAACCAAAGAAAATAAAGAAAAAAGAGGTTGAAAATATTACAAAAGTAGTTCATGATAGCAGGTCTCTGGCCATTGATATATTTAAAAACCTTGCAGTGAAATTTCTAGCTTAGGTGATAGGAAATAAGGTATAATACTCCAATCGAGAGAATTCATTTTTTTCTACTGTAGTGTTCATAGCTTATGATATGGTCATCAATGAAGTTGAGTATGATCTCTACAAGCTCATCAAAGATAAATTTATTGAAAATCTGAAACAATACAAAATGAGCAAGAAGAATGTTGTGTTCCGATTTGGAACCCTAACTCTTTGTTTTTTATTTTACTTCATGAACACCCTGCTCGGTAAAGGTCCAATTATCTGGTCGACTGATCGACTGGTAATGCATCATAATTATGAGTGCATGAATAAGTAAAAAAGAATCACTACTCAAGAAAAGGAATTTACATCATTATTCTTTGTACTACAATACACAATGCACAACTGGGACAAGATTACCATTTTTTGTAGATAAGTATAAGAATGATATCACTCTCATTATTTTTACTTTTGACAAGTGCATAATGGAAGCATATGTACCAATAAATCAGTGGATACCAGCACTTGGATATGAATTTCTAGAGGAATTGGTTGACAATTATGAAAAGTATCCCTAGAGAGTCCATTAGACACCTCTAAGAAGAGGTTTCATAGTGCTAAAGAAAATTCCAGTGAAATTATCAAAGAACGGGTCTCTAAGAAAATCAAGAAGAAATTTTAGAAGCATAAGAAGGAGATTGAGGCAAAAGGAGGAATGACAGATGAAGATATTTCTACTCTTTAAAGGATCACTCGAAGTACTACTCATAGCTCTTTTGGCACCACGACAAAGGAATTTGTTCCTCTAGTTGTGAAGGTTGAGAAGACTAAGAAATAAATCCCATCTGGTAAGAGGAAAAAAGGTCTTCATACCCCTACTCTGTCCAAGAGGGTAAGAAAAAAAAAAACCAAAGATACCAAGGATAATCTTGTTTTGGTGTAATTTGAAGAAGAATCAGAAAATGAACAGTTTTAGATTGAGGTCCGAGAGAAGAAGGATAAAAAGCTAACTCAAGATCCTCTTGATGTAGATATTTTGTTTGATATTCTTTCAGAGGGTAGTGTAGATGAATTTGGCAGTTTATATTAGTCTTTCTCTTCAATAGAAAAATAAAATATTACAGAATTATTTGTACAATATTGTGCTAGATTAGATGTTGATATAGATGACATCAGAAAAGATATTCTAGATAATTTTTAGGTTGGATTAAACAAAAATTTTTAGAGGCAAAAGCAATAGATAAAAGATATTCTCAGCATAGCCATTATTGAGGTTTCCAATATTGTAAAGAAATAATTCAAGGCAAGTTTTGCAGAAATTGGTAGAGATGAGGTAGGCAGGAAAAGAAAACAAGGTACACATTTTGATGGAGAAGAAAAGAACTTCAATTCAGATGAAGGAATAAATTATCAATGAATTGACTAGCTTGGAAGGTAAGTTGGGTATGTGTTCTGGTGATGATAAAAAATATCTCACTAGTCTTGTTCCTAAATACAATGATGATTAAGTTTACAATCTTGATCAAAATCCTCTAGATATAGAGAATGTATGATCTGTGATTAGAATTTCTCCATTAGGTCCATTTGGTGTTTGAAAATATGTACATGAAAAATAAGAAGAGAAAATGGAAAAAAGTGATGAAATATAACTGATTGAATGTTTGAAGATGACAAGTTGATGATCACCGAGCTACATAAAGTAAATGAAAGACATTAAATCAGTTAATGTATTGTATTGTCATTGATGTCAACCTAATACTTTATGATTGGTCATATACATAATGTCATATACTTCAATAATTCAAAGAGATAAAGTTTATGTTATCAGAAAACATATAAAGCCAGTGTACACTGAGTGATAATAAACACTAATGGACAGAGAACCCCGAGAAAGTCACAATGTATACCAAGCAAAGAAACCCCGGGCATAACTTAAGTTCTTAGTGTTTCCCAATGGATATAAAACACTGACAGACAATGTTACCTAAGGACAAATGGATTCATTGACTGAGAAAACTAAGAGTTGATCACCGAAATCAACTAGAGTTAGGAAACGAAAAAATACTTAGCTGGCAAGAGCTATAATTAGAGTTAATTGATTCATTACTTTGTTTTTATCGACCATTTGAACTAAGGATAAGAAGGATATTTAAGGCACATAAAACAAGGAGAGATTTGTGGAATAAATCTAAAGATGTCCTTTAAAGATTAAATTAATGTATGGAGATATTTGCGGATCAAGAAAGTTGTCTACATCAAACAAAAGAAGGACAATAAATAGTGAAATCATGTCTATATAAAGAGACAAGTAATTCATTATCAAAGAGAGGAATGTTGGATATAATTCTGGTGAATATGGAAGTCTTCATGCAGATCTGATCATACAGGCTAAAGGACAGAGCCAAGAATTCTGCAGACACCGAGCAACAGAGAAGCAACAACATTCACTGAGCAGAAAGAACAGGGAGGGGAGAAAAGGAACAAAATAGCATATTGATTAGAGAAGTGCTAATGGATTTACAATAGATCAAAAAATCTACAAGTTTAGTTTTATTAACGAGCATATCATTTACTGTTTTAGTTTAACCATTGATTTATAAAATCTCTTAACCGAGTGGGATTTAACAGTCCTTAATGTATTGAGATACTCAAGAGTATCAAAAGGTTTTCACTTGTTGACAACATAGTGAATGCACAAGGTCAAAAGACTAACCAATGGTTTTAAATCCTCTAACAAGGTCACACTTAACAGTGTGTTTGTAACCTTTAACAGGGTTGGCTCTTCACTGCGCTCACTTCAGAAGAGTGAAAATTTTGGGTTACCGGTCCCAAGTGGTTTTTCCCTTAACAGGTTTTCCATGTTAAAAATCCATGTGTCAAATTTGTATATGGTTCATTACTTTGATGTTTTTCCTTACACATTACCAAAATAGGATTGATTAGTAAACACTAAGTTTATTTATTGATATTCGGTAAAGGCTAGGAAAAGATAACTGCTATTCGGTAAAGCTTAAGAAAAGGATAAATAGTATAATCACTGAGCAGTATATACATGTTAGATTTACACAAGGCATACATCTTGTAGGAATCAAGATAACTAGAGGTTTTATATATGTGATATACTTTTTGGTTAAATTATTGGATTAATGTTTGAGGCCACTGATTCACCCCCCTCTCAGTTATTCTAATAATTGGTATCAAAGCTTGTGTGCTTGGAAGAGAGTTTTAAGAATCAAGCTAAAGATCACAAGATGAGTAAAAGGGATGTGCCTAAGTTGAACAAGGAAAAATTTGCATCATGGAAAAGTAGGATAAGAATCCACCTATCAAGTATTGGAAATGATGTCACACAGTACTTTGATACTAAATTTTTTTTACCTACTGGACCTTCGACAGTTGATCAATTGAGAGAGAAACTTGAACAAAATTATATGATGCTAGAACTTGCTTCCTCACTTTCTGATGCTAAATTTTAATATGCCAAATCATGCACCCCTACAAAGAAAATGTGGGACAAACTCAAGCTATTACATGGAGGAGATAAAAATGGGTTGAGAGCTAAGGATGAAAGTCTAAGAGGAAATTTTGATGACCTAAGAATGAAAGAAGGAGAAAACATCACTCAGTACTATAGAAGAATCAAAGAGGCTGTTAATGCTATCTGAGGAGTAGGAGGTGTACTTGAAGAAGAAATAGTGGTAAGTAAAATTTTGAGAACCTTACTGCCTATTTATGCTATTAGAGTATCTGCAATACCAGAAATGAGAGCTGTAGCAAATAACAATGTTACTCTAGGTAGTTTGATTGGTAGCCTTATTTCATTTGAGATGAATAACTTTGACAATAGTGTCTTACCAACTATTGAGTCTTCATTCAAATATTCTCTAAAGATAAGTAAATCAAATCATAAACACACTATGAGAAATTATAGTGAAAGTGATAGTGATGAACAAGAACTTGATGAAACTGAAGCACTAATGGTTAGAACATTGCAAAGAGGAAAAGGTAGATACAAAGGTAAATTACCATTGGTATGTTTTAATTGAAAAGAGATTGGAAACTTTTCTGCTAGATGCCCTAACAAGAGAAAAGAAGACAAAAATAATGACATATTTTATGAAAAGAAGTTTGACAGAAGTGATGACCGCGACTACCGAAGCAACCGACAATCTGATAGAAGAGATAACCGAGACTACAAGGACAAAGGAAAGAAGGATTTTTACCTGGATGAGAAGAAAGCTGAGAATACTAATACCAAATATAATGAATATATTGAGGTGGTATTTGTTTCTATGAAGGACGATTCAGACGAAGAAGAAAGGTATCTTGAGACTGCACTCATATCTAAGGTTAGTAAAAATGATGTCTGGATTATTGATAGTGGTTGTACTCACCATATGACTGTAGATAAGGAAAATTTTGAAACTTTTGAATATTATAATGGTGGATCAGTAAGAATGGGTAATGACTCACCTTGTCCAGTTGAAGGTAAAGGAACCATCATGTTGAATAATCTGATCAGATGTGAAAATGCATATTGGGTGAAAGGACTTAACTATAATCTATTGAGTGTTTCACAGCTGAATAACACAGGACACTGAGTTGCATTTGAGAATAAAAAGGAAAAGATCTATAATGAATCGGGAAGGTTGATCGGTACTGGTGAAAAAAAAAAGGTAACGTATTCTGTCTTGATGATATTAAGACCACTTGTTTATTGGCTAGAAATGAAGACATTTGGTTGTGGCATAAAATTTTATGTCATGTGAATTTTGACAACATGGTTAGGATAAGAAAGAAGAGAATAGTAAGAGGCTTACTGAGCATGTCAAAACCCGACCATGTCATGTGTAAGAATTGTCAAAAAGGTAAAATGACAAAGTATAGTTTCAAGATAAAAACCTACACATCAAGTGCTATTTTAGAATTAGTCTGTACTGACTTATATGGACCAATGAGAACAAGGGCTTATGGTGATAGATACTTCATTCTATTTTTTGATGATTATTCTATAATGATGATTGTTATGTTCTTAAAAGAGAAATCATAAGCATTTAAGATGTTTAAATGGTATAAAGCTATAGTTGAAAAACAAAGTGGAAAGGAACTGAAATATCTAAGGTTAGATAGAGGAGAAGAATTTATTTCTGATACATTCACTAACTTTTGTAATGAGCATGAAATTAAAAGATATGTTTATGCATCGAGAATACCACAACAAAATGGGATTGCTGAAAGAAGGAACAGATCAATTGTTGAATGTGCCAGAACACTTATGATTAAGAAATGTATCACACAAAGATTCTAGAGAGAAGTTGTCAGTACTTCTGTCTATACATTAAGCCGAGTTCAATTGAAGAAAGACACCAATAAGAGACCTTATGAGCTATGGTATGGATACACACCAAATGTAAGTTACTGTTATATTTTGAAAGATGATAGAAATGGAAAGCTGGACTCGAAAAGTGATGAAGGAATATTTATAGGTTATTCTACCAAAAGTAAGGCTTATAAATGTCTTAATAAATCCTCTAACAAAATCATTGAAAGTGCAAATGTCAAAGTGGATGAATTTGTTGAGAAAAATGATGAGGAAAGCACAAGGGAACCAAAAGACTAAAATAGATTCATTTACAGTGAAGAGTCTGATACTCTACCTGAGCAACAGTGTATCGCTACCAAGCGACATAACAATGCACCCAAGCAACAGGCTGCACACACCAAAAATTAGGAAATTGCTCACAATGATGAACTGAGCGATGAAGATCAAAATGAAGGTGAAGATGATGATTAGAATGATGAACAAAGATATGAACCGGTACTTGCCAATTATGTCAGAAGACACCATCCACAGAACTAGATCATAGGAGATAAAAGAGATAGAATGAGAACAAGAACTAAGCCACTAGACACTAGATGTCTGATTTGTGATTTTGAGCCTAAATCTATTAATACTGTACTTGAGAATTAAGAATGGGTCATTGCTATGAATAAAGAAATTGGGTAGATTGCAAAGAACAAAACATGGACATTAGTACCAAGACTAAGTGACAAAAATTTCATAGGTACCAAATGGACATTCAGAAACAAACTGAATGAGAATGGAGAAGTCACAAGGAACAAAGCAATATTAGTATGCAAAGGGTATGCACAAGAAGAGGGTATTGAATATGGAAAAAAATTTGCACCCATTGCTAGACTAGAAGGAGTAAGAATTCTACTTGCTTATGCTGCTTTCAAAGGATTCAAAGTATACCAAATGGATGTCAAATCTGCATTCCTAAATAGGATACTAGAAGAAGAGGTATACATTAAACAACCTGAAGGGTTTGTTGATCCTAACAAGAGGAACATGGTTTGTAGACTACACAAAGCCTTGTATGGATTGAAACAAGCACCGAGAGCATGGTATGAAAGAATTCACTCTTATCTCATAAGTATTGGATTTGTAAGAACAAGTGATAACAATAATCTTTATTTAAAAGAAGATACTGATGATAACATTTTGATTGCTGAGATATTTATTGATGATATCATATTTGGAGGTAATGATATGTTATGCAAATCATTTTTTGATGAAATGAGAAAAGATTTTGAGATGTCAATGTTTGGGTAGATCAAATTTTTTCTTGGTCTACAGATTCTACAACAAGATGAAGGCGTCTATATCACACAATCCAAATACATCAAGGAAGTTCTGAAGATATTGAAAATGGAGGACTCCAAACCAGTTGGAGCACCTATGGCAACCAAATGCTAATTGACAAAGGAAGACAAGTCAACTAAGGTAAATCCGACCTTATATAGATCTATAATTGGAAAACTCATGTATGGTGTACATACTAGACCAGATATAACACATGCAGTTGGAATAGTTGCAATATTCTCTGCAAATCCCAAGGAATCACACATGACTAATGTCAAAATAATTCTAAGATATCTAAAGAATACCGAAGACTATGGTCTATGGTATAATAAAAAAGACAAATTTGAGCTTCAAGTCTATATAGATGCTGATTGGGCTGGAAACATAGATGATAGAAAGAGCATAATAGGAGGAGTATTCTTTATGGGTGACAGACTTGTCACATGGATAAGTAAAAAGAAAGGATGCATTTCTCAATATACTGTAGAAGAATAATATGTGGTTGTTGTTACAAATTTCTCTAACATTGCATGGATCAAGCAATTACTGAAAGGTATGAATATGGAAATCCTTGATCGAGTGATTATATATTGTGATAATACAAGTGCTATTAATATTTCAAAGAACCCTGTGATGCATGCTAAGACAAATTATATATCTATTAAGTACCATTACTTGAGGGAACAAGTAAAAGAGAAAGAGGTGATACTGGATATGTACAATCCAAAGAATAGTTAGCAGACATATTCACAAAGCCATTGCCAAAAGATACATTTGAGTACCTCAGGAAGAGACTAGGGGTCTGACCCTTATCTATAAGTCACTAAGTTGACTAGAAGGCTGCATCAGCCTACACATTATCAGAAGATCATTCATGTTGATGCAAGAAAAGAGATGGACTGTAATGAAATATCAGTACACATAAAGGTACTTATCTGAACCAAAAACCAAATATATTGTTGGCTGCTACAGAGTTGTATTATTGATGAACATGAGAGAGATGTATTTTTTTTGGAATTGTTGTCAAAGGGGGAGAGATATCCAAATATGAAATATCTATCATGATCATATAAAGGAGAGAGATATCCCACATATCCATCAAAGAAAAGAAATTGTCAAAGGGAGAGAAAAGAACATCCAAAGGGAGAGAAAAGCTTCCAAGGAGAGAGATATTCAATGAAGTAACCATCCATCAAAGGGAGAGACAGAATCATAAATTGCTACATCTATCCATTGAAGGGAATGAAGAAGGAATAAAGTACTCTGCTAGAATCAAATCTAAGCTAGAAGAGCTTAGTGAGAGTCAGATATTTGTACTGGTTATAGAACAAAATAGTTTGGGAGGGACTGATGAACTACAACTGATATATTTCATATTGTGTTAGTAGTATGTTGCCATTAATGCCAAAGAGAGAGATTGATGAACTATAACTAATTGAATGTTTGAAGATGACAATTTGATGATCACCGAGTTGTAGAAAGTAAATGCAAGACATTAAATTAGTTAATGTATTGTATTTTGATTGATTTCAACCTAATATGTTATGATTGTCCATATACATAATGTCATAGACTTCAAGAATTGAAAGAGATGAATTTTATGTTATCAAAAAACATATAAAGCCAGTGTACACCGAGTGACAATAAACAATGATGGACAGTGTACACTGAAGGACAATGAACCCTGAGAAAGTGACAGTGTATACCAAGCAAAGAAAACCCAAGCATAATGAAAGTTCACATTGTTTCCCAACGGATAGAAAACACCGATGGACAACTTTACCCAAGGAAAATTGGAGTCATTGACCGAGCAAACTAAGGGTTGATCACCAAAATCAACTGGAATTAGGAAATGACAAAATACTTAGCTAGAAGGAGCTATAATTAGAGTTAACTAATTAATTAATTTATTTTTATCGACTAGTTAAACTAAGGATAAGAAGGAGATTTAAAGCATAGAAAACAAGGAGATATTTGTGGAATAAATCTAAAGCTATGCTATTAAAGATTAAAGAAATGCATGACGAGATTTGCGGATCAAGAAAGTTGTCTACGTCAAAATAAAGAAGGATAATAAATGGTGAAATCATGTCTATATAAAGAGACAATTAATTCATTATCAAAGTGAGTAATGCTAAATATAATTCTGGTGAACATAGAAGTCTTCATGCAAATCTGATCACACAGGCTGAAGGACAGGGCCAAAAATTCTACAGAAATCAAGCAACAGAGAAGCAACAACATTCACCAAGTAGAAAGAACAAGGAGGGGAGAAAAGGAACAGACGAGCATATTGACCAGAGAGGTATTATGGACTTATAATAGATCTAAAAATCTGCAAGTTTAGTTGTATTAATGAACAAATCATTTACTATTTCAGTTTAACAATTGATTTATAAAATCTCTTAATCGAGTGGGATTTAACATTCCTTAATGTATTGAGATACTCAAGAGTATCAAAAGGTTTTTACTTGTTGACATCATAGTGAATGAATAAGGTAAAAAGACTAACCAATGGTTTTAAATCCTCTAAAAAGGTTGCACTTAACAGTGTGTTTGTAACCTTTAATAGGGCTGGCTCTTCACCAAGCTCACTTCAGAAGAGTGAAAATTTTGGGTTACCGGCCCCAAGTGGTTTTTTCCTCAACAGGGTTTCCATGTTAAAAATCCATGTTTCAAATGTGCATATGGGTCATCACTTTGATGTTTTGCTTTACACATTACTAAAATAGGATTGATCAGTAAACACTAAGTTTATTTAGTGATATTCGGTAAAGGCTAGGAAAAGATACCTGCTATTCGGTAAAGCTTAAGAAAAGGATAAATAGTAGAATCATCAAGCAGTATATACATGTTAGATTTACACAAGGCATACATATTATAGGACTAAAGATAACTAGAGGTTTTATATATGTGATATAATTTTGGGTTGAATTATTGGATTAATGTTTTATGCCACTGATTCACCCCCCCACCCCCTCTCAGTTATTCTAACAAAAGGAAGAAGAAAGAAAAGAGGAGAATAATGAGAGAAGAGAAGAGGAAAGAGAAAAATAAATAGTTGAAGAGAAAAGAGAAGATGAACAGGAAACAAGGAAAGAAGAAACTATTGCAGAAGAATTCAATATCAATAAGGAGGTATAGAATTCATAACAACAAAGGAAAGACAAAGAAATAGAAATAGAAACTATTGAGAGAAGAGAAGATATTACAAACAACTTCTCTATCAAAAAATCTAATGATTCATTGAGTAAATTACTTTCCTCACCTCTCATTATTCAACCTTTCATTACTTCCAAGTTATTTATTGATTTTGAGAAAGTCACCCCATACCATAAATTTGAGATAAGTGAGTCTATTTTGGCTTTGGCCAAGAGTGATTTATTTAAAGAGATAGAAGAAAAATATAGTATCGTTCAAGAAACTATTTCTTCTCATTAATGTATTATTCCTGATTGCAACATTGACTGGTTTGGTAGTATAGAAGGGAAGTATAGAGAACTTTTTATAGAAAGAAAGAATTTGACTATGTTTATAGATGATAAGGTTCATTAGAGAGAGGAAGCCATAAATAATAATCTTATAAAAAATTCATCAAAGTATCAACCCTCTCCAATTTCACCTTCCCATCCTTTACCATATCTTGAAAAAAAGAAACTCAATATCAATGTGCCTTGGTTTAGCATGGAAATTTGAATTCTTTATTAATAAAATGACACTTTGACTATCAAAACAATAATAATCATTCCTACATCAAAACCAATATCTAAAAACAACAATCTAAGCCAATTTTTTTCCTTACAAATATGATTATTTTCTATATACTCTACTTCTTTCATCGACAAAGAAATTACATATTGTTATTTATTCATCAATCTAATAGTGCCACCGTACATGGTTAGACATAACCATCGATATATATTCTAATATCAATGTCACCTACTCAATTAGTTTTAGTAGGATAACAATGATAACTACTTAAAAGTACCCCTCAAATATTTGAGTGCTCTCTTAATTGCATCCCAATGCACCCATCCAAGATTATCCATATATTGCCTCAAGGGTCCCGCTACTTCGATAATGCCTAGTCTTATATAGACCATATCATACATAAGTTTTCCAAAAATAATCACATATGACACATTATCCATGTCGTCCACCTCAATAGGATATTTTAGGAAATTCTCCACAAATAACTTTGTTCCTAAGGCAACAAGAGTTATCGAAAATCTATAAGATATCATGTTGAATATCTCCAACACTAAATTTACATACAT
This sequence comes from Thuja plicata, assembly GCA_018584345.1. Classification (NCBI taxonomy): domain Eukaryota; kingdom Viridiplantae; phylum Streptophyta; class Pinopsida; order Cupressales; family Cupressaceae; genus Thuja; species Thuja plicata. The sequence continues at coordinate 1,800,434 of MU223054.1, read as the reverse complement.
TACATAGCTTAGCAAAATATTTTTTTATCTCTACCTCTTCTAGTCTACATTCCTAGAATGTATCTAGCTACACCCAAATCTTTTATTTTTTGTTGTGTTGATAATTGTGACTTCAAGTCAGAAATAAAATGACTATTCCCAAACACTAACATATCATCCACATATAATGCAATAATAAGAATGCAACCATGTTATTAGTTTTGAAATAAACACAATGATTATATTTATAATTCTCAAATCCAAAAATCAATGCATAGGTATCAAACATTTGGTACTATATCCTACGAGATTGATTCGTACCACACAAAAACTTATGCAACTTGTGAAACATAAATTAGTTACCTTTTACCATAAATGCTATGGTTGTGACATATAAACCTCTTCCTCTAAATCACCATGAAGGAACATTGTCTTCACATCCCTTTTCTCAATTTCCCAATCATGAACTATAACAAGTGATAACAAGAACCAAATGGATGTCAAATTTGAAAATGGAGAAAAAATCCAACCATAACATATTTCTCAACCGAGGAATACACCTTCTTGACCAACCATGTTTTATGCTTATCAACACTACCATTAGAACCCATTTTTTCTTGATCACTCATTTTAATCCCATGAGCTTACATCCTTCAATTAAAGATACCAGATCCTAAGTATTATTCTTTCTAAAATATGCCATCTCATAATTCATGGCCTCCATCTAGCAATCTACACCAATCATACCCATACCCTCACTAAGATTCCTAGGCTCATCAATGGTAGTAATCAAATAAAAAATATGACTGGAATATATTAAATAATAACCAAACCTATTTGGTTTTTGCCTGACTTTCATAGACCTCATCAAAATCTAAGGCTAAGGTCATTTCCTGATTCCACCTTGTGATAAAATAACCTTTTCACCCACATCACCCAAATTACATATAAAGAGTAGATTTTTTGCCAAACTTGAGATGTGCATAACACCATTGATCATCTTCTCTTAACCATCATGGAGTCTAATCTTGAGTCTTCCAAAACCAAGAACCTTCAAATGAGATCCATTATTGAGATACACCTTCCCACTATCAGATTTTTCATACTTTGAAAACCAAACCCAATAAGAGGTCATGTCAAAATATGCACCCAAATCTATGAACCACACATCTTTTGATATGCGTGTTTCCACAATTGTGAAAAATTATTCATCATCATCCTAAGAGTATTTTTACGAATCTAAATCAAAGGATCTCTTCTTTTTCTCCTTGTTACAATCTATATGAAGGTGACTAGTTTTTCTATAATTACAATATTTTTTGATCAAATAATATGATCCATGACAATTGCACGTGAATAATAACCTTATACAATGATTAAAATTGAAGCTATTAAAATAGAAATTGTAATTATTAAACAAAAATTACAATCATTAAACAATGAAATTAAAAAATAGGTAAAGAAGAGAAGACAAGGAAAAAAAGAGTTGATAATGGAGTTCACCAAATTATTGTGTCTCTAGGTCCCTCTCCAATACAGTGACCGATCCTTGATTATGATCCAAAAAATGTTGTACAAGGCCTTCAACTTGTTACAAAGTTCTACACATCTCCTTAGGTGATAATGAATTACAAAAGTCCTTCTCCCAACTACAACAAGCTTGACTTCAAGATCCCAATACATAGAGATGAACAATTCACTATTAAACTAACTCTCCAAGTTGTTTAATTTCTCCAAAAGAAATCCTCTCACCAAAATATCTAATTCAAAATCAAAACCTACCCCTCTTTATATAAAATTTTACATTCCCAAAAAGGGTTTAACATTAAATCTCCCCAATTTTTCCTGTATCCTCTAAATTAGACCCTTAAAGGTAATTTGTCATGACATGATAGTTATCACCCACATATACTAAATACAAGATCCTCAAAGTGGGATGCCTAAGTTTGCATATGTGTAGCATATATGTCATACAATCGTCACCAAGTAGAACATCATCCAACTTGTGGGTCTCTATAGTTGACTAGGCATTTGTGGGAAATTAATCAAATAAAATAACAAATAAATATATCAAATTTTGTAATAATCAATGCTAAGATTTGCAAAGGTTGAGACACCTTAATCAAAATATTCTCCCACTTGTCAAAAACCTTTCAAATAGCCTATAGATCAACTACAAGGGGTTGAGAGGACTATGGAACTAGAACACCATCTAAACTTCTTTGTACTTACTGGTTTATTAATTTTATCCTTTATTTGTTGTCATTGATGTCATTATTCTAGTCAATTTGGTAATCATATCTCTGATCTATCTTTGGGCCCAGTAGCGGTATCACCGGCAACGACATTACCATAGAGATTTCACCGATTCTTGTTTTGGTTTATGGCCTAGCGCATTGGTATGATAATGATATGAAAAATGATATGTAAATGTGATCTACTGATGTATAAAGAAAACTAATATATATAATTTATTGACTATATAGAGATATATTTGTCTGTCAGAGAGAATTGTATTTCATGTATACACATATGTAATTCTGACAATTCAATTTTGTATTCCTTACTTTGGCCATGGCTGACTTACAACTATATCAGCTAGTTTTTGTATTATGGGCAGTGATCCCCACAGGTAGTTAGCCCCACTAGCACTGAGGCAACCTATAGTGAGCTACCCCTATATTTAGTAACTGACTACCTAATACTTGAGAGTTAATCCTCTCCGTGGTTTTTCCCATCTTGGGTTTCCACGATAAAAATTATGGTGTTATATATTATTTACTTTCTATTCTTTCCTTTCAGCAATTATAAATTATGTTATGTGGATAGCTATTTAAAATTTTTACATTTTTCAAGAGAATATTGATACACTCTTCCCCTTTAGTATTTTGGATGTTCAACAATTGGCATCAGAGCTAGTTCCTTTGGAAGAGTCTAATAGATCGAAGGAGATACATAAGGCTGAACATACAATGCCTAGATATACCATGGATCGGAATGATCTCATATCTATGTTTGAAGATCTTGAAATTATTGAAGATGAAAATAAGGAGCTCTCAAAAAATCTTCAAATGGAAATTGATTGCATTCAGAATCTTAAAGATCATATCTAAAAATTCAAGCTAAGACATAAAGAGGTTACTAATAAACTCAAGTTAGAGAATGAGATGATTATTGACCTAAGAACAAAAATTCAAGAAGGTAAAAAGATCAATAAACAACTGAATAACATGATCAAGAGAAAATCAGGTGAATGCAAAATTTTAGAACAAGAAATTAAATCTCTCAAATGTAGATTTAGCTCCAAAAATATTGATGAAATACTAACAACTCAAAGATCACTAGAAATCAACAAAGGCTTAGGTTTTGAGATTCAAAAATGCTCCAAAGATCAAATCAAAGAAAAAAAGGCATCTGCTTTGCTAATAGAAGCTAAATCAGAACTTGAAGGTGAAGATAAAGGTAACGATCTAGTAGAGAAACATGAAAGTAAGAAACCCTATTCTTTTAATGGTCATTGCTTTAATTGTAATAAGTTAGGTTATAAAAGATTAAACTGTATAAAAAGAATAAATCAGAAAAATAGATCTAACTCTGATGTTTTAATTGTAATATTTATGGTCATAAAGCTAATCAATGGAAAAACCAAAATATAAGCAATCAATTTTCTAGTAATTAGCAGCCCCTTGGCTGATATTTAGGGGGAGAATAGTTCCAAGGTTGTCTCCTCCCTAAAAAAATGAAATAAACAAAATGTCAGATCTACTCCATATGAGGAGTTACCAGTAAAAATAAATAGCTGACAAATATTTTATAATGTCATCTTCATCCGATAAACAGGTAACAATTGTTACAAAAAATTTATTACTTGAAGTGCATTTAATGAGAATTTAGAATAAAATAAGAAGTTTTCAAGTCATTTGTTTACACAAGAAAATAGAGTTTCAAAGTGCTAAAGACTGAAGTCAGTCGATGCATGAACAAGAGTTTTACAGTTTGCAACAAAGGTATTTATTTGTTCTTTTATCTTCTACCACGACTTCTCTTGCTACTCCCATTTTGTTAAATGCATTTGGTGAGCTATGTCCTAAGTTTAATAAATTCCTAGATATTTCAATTGAAAATGATATGGCTAGGTGTCTGTCAATAATCCTTCATGATGTCGTGCCCGTTGAGGATGTTAGAAATTACTTGCATTCAAATTTGGATGAATTTGACCACACAAAGTTGTTGGATTTATGGGAAAAGGAATTGTTTGATAAAGACTTGAATGTCAAACCAGAATTTAGGGTTTTGGTGGAAAATAAGTTGGATGTATGGAATAACTTCTTACACTTTTGTTATGATGAGAAATGGATTAGAATGACAATTAGCAGGTTCTCTGATAGATTTCTATGGCTAGAGGAATTACGCATTATCATTAAGGAAGTGAAGAAAATAGTTATAGGGTTAAATGATATCGATATTTTACCAAAACCAAAGAAAATAAAGAAAAAAGAGGTTGAAAATATTACCAAATTAGTTCATGATAGTAGGTCTCTGGCCATTGACATATTTAAAAACCTTGCGGTGAAATTTCTACCTCAGGTGATAGGAAATAAGGTATACTACTCCAATCGAGATAATTCAATTTTTGCTACTGTAGTGTTCATTGCTTATGATATGGTCATCAATGAAGTTGACTATGATCTCTACGAGCTCTTCAAGGATAAATTTATTGAAAACATGAACCAGTGCAAAATGAGCAAGAAGAATATTATGTCTCAATTTGGAACCCTAGCTCCTTGTTTGTTATTTTACTTCATGAAAACCTTGCTCAGTAAAGGTCCAATTATCTGGTCGACTGATTGAATGGTAGTGCATCATATTTATGAGTGCATGAAGAAGTACAAAAGAATCACTACGTGGGAAAATGAATTTACATCATTATTATTTGTACTGCAATACACAATGCACAGATGGGACAAGATTCCCATTTTTGTGTAGATAAGTATAAGAATGATATCACTCTCATGATTACTGTTGACAAGTGCATAATGGAAGTAGATGTACCAAGATCTCATTGGATACCAACACTTGGATATGAATTTTTAGAGGAATTAGTTGACAACTATGAAAACTAGTCCTAGAGAGTCCATTAGAAACTTCTAAGAAGAGGTTTCATAAGTCTGAAGAAAATTCCAGTGAAATTCTCAACGAACGGGTCTCTAAGAAAATCAAGAAGAAAGTTTAGAATCATATGAAGGATATTGAGGAAAAAGGAGGAATCTCAAATGAAAATCTTGCTACTCTTAAAAGGATCACTCAAAGTACTAATTATACCTCTTCTGGCACCACTACAAAGGCATTTGTTCCTCTAGTTGTGAAGGTTGAGAAGACTAAGAAATAAATCCCATCTGGTAAGAGGAAAAAGGTCTTCCTACACCTACTCTATCTAAGAATGTGAGAACAACAAAAACCAAAGATACCAAGGATAATCTTGTTTTGGTGTAATTTGAAGAAGAATCAGATAATGAACAGTTTGAGATTGAGGTCTGAGAGAAGAAAGATAAAAAGGTAACTCAAGATCCTCTTGATGTAGATATCTTGTTTGATATACTTTCAGATGGTAGTGTAGATGAATTTTGTAGTTTATATGAGTCTTCCTCTTCAATGTAAAAATATATATATTACACAATTATTTGTACAATATTGTGCTAGATTAGATGTTGATATAGAGGACATCAAAAAAGATATTCTAGATACTTTGTAGGTAGGATTAAAACAAATCTTTTTAGAGGCAAAAGAAATAGATAAAGATATTCTCAGCACAACCATTATTGAGGTTTTCAATATTGTAAAGAAAGAATTCAAGGCAAGTTTTGCAGCAATCAGTAGAGATGAGGTAGGCATGAAAACAAAAAATGGTACACATTCTAATGGAGAATAAATTAAATTCAAATCAGATGAAGGAAGAAATTATCAATAAATTGACAAGCTTGGCAAGTAAGTTGGGTATGTATTCTAGTGATGATAAAAAAGATCTCACTAGTCTTGTTCCTAAATACAATGATGATGAAGTTTACAATCTTCATCAAAATCCTCCAGATATAGAGCATGTATGCTCTTTGATCAAAATTTCTACTCCAGTAGGTCCATTTTGTGTTGGAAAATATTTACACGAAAAAGAAGAAGAGAAAATGGAAAAGGAAGAAGAAAGAAAAGAAGAATAATGAGAGAAGAGAAGAAGAAAGAGAAAAAGAAATAGTTGAAGAGAAAAGAGAAGAGGAAGAGGAAACAAGGAAAGAAGAAACTATTGTAGAAGAATTCAGTATCGATAAGGAGGTATAAAATTCATAACAAAAAAGGAAAGACAAAGAAATAGAAATAGAATCTATTGAGAGAAGAGAATATATTACCAGCAACTTCTCTAGCACAAACTCTAATGATTCATTGAGTAACTTACTTGCCTCACCTCTAATGATTCAGCCTTTCAATACTTCCAAGTTGTTTATTAACTTTGAGAAAGTCACCCCATACAAGAAATTTGAGATAAGTGAGTCTATTCCGGCTTTGGCCAAGAGTGATTTATTAAAAGAGATAGAAGAAAAAGACAGTGTCATTGAAGAAACTATTTCTTCTCTTTAATGTCTTATGCATGGTAGTATAGAAGGGAAGTATAGAGAAATTTTAATAGAAAGAAAGGATTTGAATATGTTTATAGATGACAAGGTTCATCAGAGAGAGGAAGATATAAAGGACAATCTTATAAAAAATTCATCAAAGTATCAACACTCTCCAATTTTACCTTCCCATCCTTTACCATATCTTGAAAAAATGAAACTGAATATCAATGTGCTTTGGTTTAGCATGGAAATTTGAATTCTTTATTAATAAAATGACACTTTGACTATCAAAACAATTAATAATCATTCCTACATCAAACCCAATATCTAAACACAACAATCTAAGCCAAATGTTTTCCTCACAAACATGAGTATTTTCTATATACTCTACTTCTTTCATCGACAAAGCAATTACATATTTTTATTTATTCATCAAACTAATGGTGTCACCGTACATGGTTAGACATAACCATCGATAGATCTTCTACTTTCAATGTCACCTAATCAATTAAGTTTAGTAGGATAACAATGATAACACAAGTAATACTTAGAAGTACTCCTCAAATATTTGAGCGCTCTCTTAATTTCATCCCAATGCACCTGTCCAAGATTATCCATATATTGACTCAAGGGTCCCACTACTTTGAAAATGCCTAGTCTTTTATAGACTATATCATACATAAGTTTTCCAAAAATACTCACATATGACACACTATCCATGTCCTCCACCTCAATAGGATATTTTAGACAATTCTCCACAAATAACTTTGTTCGTACAGCAACAAGAGTTATCACAAATCTACAAGATATCATGTTGAATATCTCCAATAGTAAATTCACATACCTAACATAGCTTAAAAAAATATTTTTTTATCTCTATCTCTTCTAGAATTTATTCCTAGAATGTATCTAGCTACACTCAAATCTTTTATTTTTAGTTGTGTTGACAATTGTGACTTCAAGTCAGATTTAAAATGACCATTCCCAAATAGTCACATATCATCCACATATAATGTAATAATAAGAATGAAACCATGTTATTAGTTTTGAAATAAACACAATGATTAGATTTAGACTTCTGAAATCCAACAAGAAATGCATACGTATCAAACATTTGGTACCATATCCTAGGAGATTGATTCATACCACACAAAAACTTATTCAACTTGGGAACCATAAATTATATACCTTTTACCATAAATTCTTTGTTTGTGACATATAAACCTCTTCCTCTAAATCACCATGAACGAATGTTGTCTTCACATCCCTTTTCTCAATTTCCCAATCATGACTACAGCGAGTGATAACAATAACCAAATGGATGTCAGATTTGAAAATGGATAAAAAATCCCACCCTAACATATTCATCAACTGAGGAATATCCCTTCTTCACCAAACATTCTTTATGATTCTCAACACTACCATTAGAACCCAAATTTTTCTTGATCACTCACTTTCATCCCATAGGCTTATGTGTTGGAGATTTGGTTCTGAGAGTTGATTGTTTGTATGTTTGTCATTGATGACAACATATAATACACAATAGTAATTCTGTATGAACTTATATGAATAATGACATGAAGAATTGTGTGGATAGATACATGTTTTTGACATGTTTATTATGTTATGTTCATACACATAGACCCAGATATGATGTTTCAGTAAAGTTATGCAATTCTTTTGTTGGCAGTTACAGTTCTGGAAGTGTAACTGTTTAGGGCCGACATACATAACATGTTTAATGAGTTTCACCTATCTTTAGGATATGCGTGTGTATATTCATGGTCACTTATGAGTTAACTATCTTTGGTTAAATGTGCTTATCATATTACATCAAGATCGTGTTGTTTGAGTTGATTTGGTAAAGCTGACTCAGTGAAGCGTCGCATCTATTCAGCATTGACTTGCGCAGACTTAATATTTTTTGCATGCTTAGTTAAGCTGACTAAGATATTGATGAAGTGTTTCTAAGAGCTGACATGACCTTCTAATTTGGAGAAGATACTTATAGTAGTTCAATCATGATACGCTAAGTGTGAATGATACCAAAAGTTAAGAAAGATGTACAGAGCAGATTATCAGAGTTGGTTCATTCATCAAGGGTCTATGTGAAGAAGAAGTGAAATATTGTAATACACTGGAACTGATCAAGATAGCAGGTCTACTCTACAGTTCATCATCAGATATAGTGCATATCTGTTATTCAGAAGGTTGTAGCCTTCACCATCAAGCAGTGAGCTTTTGGATAGTGAGTCCACCACCCCTAACAGGGTTATTTGTAAAAGACTCCTTACAAGGTCTGACCCTTAACCAAGTCACTATACTTATTAAATTGTACATTGCATTGTATTGTACAACTCTTAACAAGGTTGAAATATCTTCTAACAGGGATTACTACAAACAAGTATACTTTATTATGGGTGCTAATTCCCACCGGGGTTTTTACCATTTGGTTTCCCCGTAATCAAATTGTGTGTTGAGTACTGTGTTATCTGATTATGCATTTGCTTTGTTGTATACTAAAGTTAAAGAAGTAAAAAGGACTTAAGTCATTGATAACTGATTCACCCCCCCACCCTCTCAGTTATCCTTTGGTACTATTTTAACAATTGGTATCAGAGCCAAGTGCCTTGGAGAAGAAGCCTAACAGCTTAAGGTAGATCAGATGTCTTACTTCAAAAAAGAAAGCCCTAAGTTCGATGGAAAAAATTATTTGGATTAGAAAAACAAAATGATAACACATCTACAGTGTATTGGCTTTGAGATCTTTTAAATTTCCAAACAAGAGGTTGTAATTCCATCTCTGAAAGACCTTGCAAAGGATGATGCTACCAACAGACAAAAGGACATATTTACACATAATGCAATTTCCAAAGAAGCCCTAATCAGCGCCTTATCTAACAATGAATTTTCTGAAATCAAGAAAATTGACAAAGAATATACCATATGGAAGTATTTAGAAGACATGTTTGAAGGAGATGTTCAAGCAAAGAATGGGCGCAGGAAGACATGGAAGAAGAAATACAACAGTCTTGAGATGTTACCTGAAGAGAACATTAGAGCTTATAATCAAAGGATAAATGAAGCAGTATCCGAAATCAGGAACAATGGTGGTGAAATATCAGAAGAAGATATAATGGACAAGTTGCTAACTAATTTGACATCAAACTATGAAAATAAGATCAGTATTCTAGAGGAAACTATTTAATTCTCAAAAAAATTCAAGAGAGAGACTCTAATCAGAAAAATCTCTGCATTTGAGATATCAAGATTGAAGACTGAACCTAAAAGTGAAACAACTTTCAAAGCCACGGTCTATGGTAAGTAATCCTTACACATCTCCAGTCACAATGAGAAAGAATAATTTGATGAAGAACTTGAATAAATCATAGCTATGATTTCTAGAAGAGAAAAGAAAGGAAAAGGTAAATATGAAGGA
>MU223054.1:1757840-1786199 GCA_018584345.1 Thuja plicata | reverse complement strand
AATATGACCTTCTAATTTGGAGAAGATACTTATAGTAGTTCAATCGTGATACGCTAAGTGTGAATGATACGAAAAGTTAAGAAAGATGTACAGAGCAGATTATCAGAGTTGGTTCATTCATCAAGGGTCTATGTGAAGAAGAAGTGAAAGATTGTAATACACAAGAATTGGTCAAGATAGCAGGTCTAATCTATAGTTCATCATCAAATATAGTGCATATCTGTTATTTAGAAGGTTGTAGCCTTCACCATCAAGAAGTGAGCTTTTGGACAGTGAGTCCACCACCCCTAACATGGTTATTTGTAAAAGACTCCTAATAGGGTCTGACCCTTAACCAGGTCACTATACTTATTGCATTGTATTGTACAACTCCTAACAGGGTTGAAATATATTCTAACAGGGATTACTACAAATAAGTATAGTTTATTGTGGGTGCTAATTCCCACGGGGGTTTTTACCATTTGGTTTTCCTGTAATCAAATTCTATGTTGAGTACTGTGTTATCTGATTATGCATTTACTTTTTTGTATACTAAAGTTAAAGAATTAAAAAGGACTTAAGTCACTGATAACTGATTTAGCCCCCCCCTCTCAGTTATCCTTTGGGACTATTCTAACATTACATCCTTCAATAAAAGATACTAGATTCCAAGTATTATTCTTCCTAAAATATGCCATCTCATCATTCATGGCCTCCATCTAGTAATCTACACCAATCATACCCATACCCTCACTAAGATTCCTAGGCTCGTCAATGTTAGTAATCAAATAAAAAATATGACTGGAATATATTAAAAAATAACCAAACCTATTTGGTTTTTGCATGATTTTCATAGACCTCATCAAAAGCTAAGGCTAAGGTCGTTTCCTGATTCCACCTTGTGATAAAATAACCTTTTCACCCACATCACCCAAATTACATACAAAGAGTAAATTTTTTGCCAAACTTGAGATGTGCATAACACCATTGATCCTCTTCACTTAACCATCATGGAGTCTAATATTGATCTTTACAAAACCAAGAACCTTCAAATGAGATCCATTATTGAGATACACCTTCCCACTATCATATTCTTCATCCTTTGAAAACCAAACCCAAGAAGAGTTCATGTCAAAATATGCACCCAAATCTATGAACCACACATCTTTTAATATATCTGTTGCCACAACTGTGAAAAATTCTTCATCATCATCCTAAGAGTATTTTTATGAGTCTAAATCAAAGGATCTCTTCTTCTTTTTCTCCTTTTTACAATCTATATGAAGGTGACTAATTTTCCTTCAATTACAATATTTTTTGATCGAATATTAGGATCTATGACAATTGCACATGAATAATAACTTTATACAATGATTAAAATTGAAGATATTAAAATAGAAATTGCAATTATTAAACAAAAAGTACAATCATTAAACAATGAAATTAAAAAATAGGTAAAGAAGAAAATACAAGGAAAAAAAATTAATAATGGAGTTCACCAAATGGTTGTGTCTCTAGGTCCCTCTCCAATAGAGTGACCAATCCTTGATTATGATCTAGAAATTTTTTTACAAGGCCTTCAACTTGTTACAAAGTTATTCACATCTCCTTAGACGGTAATGAATTACAAAAGTCCTTCTCCCAAGTACAACAAGCTTGACTTCAAGATCCCAATGCACAGAGACAAACAATTCACTATCAAACTAACTCTCCAAGTTGTTTAATTTCTCTAAAAGAGATCCTCTTGCAAAAATATCTAATTCAAAATCAAAACCTACCCCACTTTATATACAATTTTACATGCCCAAAAAGGGGTTAACATTAAATCTCCCCAACATTTCCCATATCCTCTAAATTAGATCCTTAAAGATAATTAAAACCCTTAAATCTTTTCCAAATTTAATATTATATGCTTTCATTTTAATTTAGAGGTTTGTTTGGTTTTTTTATTTTCAATATCAGTTTTCAGATGAAGAAAACAATATTTGTCTAAATACATCCTCAAAAAACATGGTAGCGCATTGGTAGAGGGGCTTAATATAGAGGGATAGGTCAATGGTTTAAATTTTCTATCTCCACATTTGATTTATATGGGCCTTTTACTATGTTTATATACTATTTTCCATATATAGAAAGTGATAAAAGTGTTTGGCACGTTGATTGAGAGAGACAGTAGGAGATGGGAGGTCGAAGGTTCGACCCACCCCCCCATGAAAAAAAGAAAAAAAAAATTGATGTTGGAGGAGGAAAACTTAGGGCGCCATATGGAACCTTCACCTTTATATTTTCCATCTGAAGAAAATATGTCAACTCGTGACTAGTCCACATAAACTTTGTGTCAGCCATGTATCATCCTATGACTAGTCTATTTCAGTTGTATGTGCCATTACGTCATGCTGACTATACTGACCACATTACTAACTTCCACATCAGCCTATGTCCCATCACTACCATCTGTACCTGCCATGTCAACATTTGTTGAACCCTTCTTTTATAAAAAATTGACTAACCATAACTTGCACATACAAAATCCATTTTAGCCCATTCAAGTTGCATTGGAAATCTCTCAACGAGTTCTTAAATTTAATGTCAATTTCTAGAGCATTTGGAACAATTGAATTTTTTTTGAAAATCCATCTAGATCACTTTTCCTTGGACATTATAGGAGATTTAGATCTTGATGCAATGAAATAAATCCTATTTTTATAAATACACAAGACTTACAAAAGGTCTCTTCAATGACAACATAGGTGCAACCTATGTTCTCTCTCCTAGACCACTACTATTAGGTCCATTTGAAGATTCTTGCAATTCTTGTATTTAAACATCTCACACAAGGTTCACAATATGATACAAAGCACTCTATTTTGGAATCAAACTCCCTCTTTACTACCCACAATACAACAATACATAGACATAAAGTCACTTCACTTGCTCAAGTATGATAGATTCCCCTTTTTGAGCTAATGGGTATACAAGAATAGAAATTGGCATAGAACTTGTTCAAAAAACTCAAAGAAACCTACACCATTTCACAAAACATTTTGACACCCTTCTAATACATGTTCATAATAAGGCCACCCAAACATTACATTAACAAATCAACCCCTCAATGTTGATGATTGATCTTGTCTTTACAAGGTATGACAATAATTAATTATTTAACTGAGTCATCTCCATACAAGGAAAGGTCTGCACAATCCTTACACAATATATTTAGAGGTTATCAAACTAATACTTCCACTGGTTAAACCTAAACAAAGCATTATTAATACCAAAACCCTCATTGAACTAGATTTCAAATAGTCACACTATAATATGAAAACAACAATCATTAATAACTCACGCAAATGAAAGAATCAAATCCTATACTTTGGAGGGATTTTAGATAACACCATTATATATCTTATCACCAATTTTTATGGTTTTCCAATAGTGGGAAGGCAATTTATGGATTAAACATGTCCATTAGAAATCCTAGGCAGGGTTCTCGACTATTTTTACTAAAAATGTTTATAGCTTCTTCAATTCTTAATGGAAAATCATCAAACCGCCTGAAAATGAAAGGTAACTCAATGGAATATCTTTCTCACACATGTGTAGGAATGTACTATGCATGTAAAGGCCATGAAAATTATGTTTTAAGACTATAATGCAAAAAAATATAAATAAAATAGTTTGTTTAAGTTTCAAAAACAATTATCTTTCATTTGAAACTTCAAAAACCTCCCTTTCTCATGGGAACCATTCATTTTACATCATTTCACCCATTTCTATCTTCCTCAACCAATTACATTGCTCATTTTTACTAATTTTCAAGTTTTACAACTTTTGTGCTTGACAACATGACAAAATGTTTTTTGCAACTTAGACAAATTTTTTGTAACTTTTACAAATCACCACCTAAATATTCTAAAATGGTTTTCCATGACCCCAATTGGTCTCAAATGACCTTATTTGACCAAAATAAATCAGAATAACTCACAACTTAAAATTTTCAACATGACACCAAGTGCATCCATGGATGCCCCTTCATCAGATCTCCCATGGGATTTGGATTTGCCTATTTGATCTTTCTTGTCTTTCTTCTTTCCTTTCTCTTTTGATCTACCATGAACCAAAAAAATCTTCTTAGGTTACTCAAAAATATTCCTTCACATCTACTCAAAACATAACAATGCTACCACATCATACATCCTGAACTTGGTGGTTGTACACCTAATATCCATAATAAGGTAGTCTCATGAGTCTGGAAAAGAACGTGCAATAGAAGCATGAAATGATCCTCCTCCTCAGTCTTGTCACCAAAATAATTTAAACAAGAAACTATCATGTTAAAATTATTGAGAATATTTGCAACAAATCCTCCATCTTCCTTCTTTAGAGAATACAACTTTATCAAGAAAAGGTTGTTTACCAAGGATTTAGCTTGATAACCATCTCCAAGATTATTTTAAAGATTTTTTTTTCTTATCTTCATGAACATTTAGGAGCATTGAATTAGTAGATTCATATCAAACCCTTATTCTTCTAATTCATTAATATATCCAAAGATTCTTGTCTTGTAGTGCAACGTTTTGTTCTAGATATTGTAGCTCATCGATCTCTATCCATGACCATATATTCCATATTCACAACTTCCAAATTTTTAATTTGTTGTCATTAAAATTCTCCATATCATTTTTTTAATGATCTTTCCGTCTTCTTCTCGCAACAATATTTATAAAATAGAATGTAAAATTTCCCACTCAAATTGGGTTCAATATGAAAAACCACTACCCAATAATGGTCTAAAATTGGCCAGGATTTGATACTAATTGAAAGAAAGCTAAGGTTTGTAAAATGTTTCCTAACACTAACCTATGGGCGAGGTAATGCAAATTTTCTTATAAATCTTAACTATTACATAAATAGAAACACATTTATAAGGAGATAATGAAGATGCATAAATATTTACAATGGTGAACACAAGATATATCACTAGGAAAACTATTTTGGGAGAAAAAAAGTGTGCACTCCAAAAATACAATACTTTGTATTCGAGAAAACTAATAGTTACAATACAATATCAAAACTTAGCTTCTTTAATAGGAGTCTACAATTAAGAACCTATAATTTGGATTAATTTTGGTGTCATACCATTTCACTTGCAAAACACAATATACATAATGCTCTCCAAGATCACCTTATGTATAGAAATATAACCTAAGAGGCAATTTCTAGATGAATATACAAGATGGGGTTGTGAAGAACACTTCGAACTATTTTTAATCCATCTAGAAGCATGCAAATAACACATATACATCTCCAAATAATTCTCCATGTTCAAAACTCTTAATTTGGGCGCCCAAAATTTACTATCTTGAGGTACAATAGATGCTCTTTCACATTGTTGGGTGAATAATTTGTAATTGAATAAATTCAATTGATTACAAAATAGTTATTTCATCTATAGTATTTGAGATAAAATATATCCTCTCATAAACGGAGGTACCCTTCTTATCTCTACTAAAAATTATTAAGCACTTAACTAAAATTGTGTACACTAAACTAGCAATTCAGTGTTACACTCATCATTTCTCTTGTTTTAGAAAAGTTGTTCTCTTACTTATGACAAAATTCAATGCAAACTTGTAACTTCAATGATTTCACTACAAAGTACTAACCAAAGTAATAATTTTGATAGACAAAGGTTAACAAAATAATAGCAAGTGTACACCAGCAAGAACAAATAACCAAGAAGCTCACAAAAGCTGAAAGACTTTTGTGACTTCCCACAAAGATTTAATAATGAGGATGTAATTAATTGCAGCTTAAAGAGTCTCATATACATGACCACAATCTAAAAAACATACATGCAAAATTAAATTGCAGCTCAAAGACTACAATTTTATCTCTCATTCAAATACTTAACACAATTTTTAAACTTCAATGATGTAGCTCAAAGACTCCAAAATCAGACTTGAAAGCTCTCTTAAACAAGTCAACAACACCACAATATCGTAAATAAATTCAAGGTTATTTAATAATAATAATGAAAGAACACTATCACCACATAAGAATTTGCCTCAACTCAAATATTGGACGCAATTGGCTCCTTTTACCGATTTAAATCTGATTTGTATTCTAAAACCAAAGTTATGCAATATTTCTCAAATTTTTAGGGTTTGATTGCATGCGCTTAAAGATAATTATTTTCAAAGAAGTCCCTAATATATATGGAGGAGAACGTATGAGAAAAAGGAAGGAATGTACTACTAAGTTTTACTTATTCAATAGTAGATTCATATTTGATTTTGATTGTGATGTTACATGTAATTACATTTTTACAAATTTTATTTAAAAAGTCATAAATAAATTACATAATGCATACAAAAACTAAACTAAGTGTTTAGAGACATGTCTTTGTCATCAACATCCTTTGTTATGAAAATCTTCATATCATTGGAAGGTGGTTGGTACTTCTGATTCGGGTGTGTAGTAGGAGATGGCTTCAAGGAGAAGGCTCTAACATCCATAATTAGGTTCTAGTAATGAATTGGAGAATTCCTAAATTTCAAAAAAATTCTGACCAACTCCATGTAATGGCGGAGAAAAAACCTAACATTGCATGAAAAATATTCAAAGTTAGAGAAAAATTCCAACATTGCATGAAAAATATGTAAAGTCAGAGAAAAATCCTAACATTGCATGAAAAATAAATACAAATCCATGAAAAACATGCAGCAGCTGCTCAAAAATTCCCTGACAATACATGAGGGAAAAAATGACAAAGTGCCCAAATATTGCAGTTTGGGTTTTAAAACCCGAACTACATGTGATAATGCAAAAAAAATTAGGTTGGGTTTCAAAACCTGACCTACATGTAGGAATGCAAAGTGAAGTGCACAACGGGTTTTAAGACCTAATGTGCATATGAATGTAATGCAAAGGTGCACATCAAGTTTTAAAACTTGATGTGCTTGTTTGGGCAATGAGTGTAAAGAAGGTTAACACAATGTCCACTTGTGTAATGATGCCAACAAGGGTGATAGGTTGTAAACTGGGTTTTAAAAATTGATTTACAACTTAGTTTTGAAAGTTGTGATGAATGCACAAATCAAGTTTTAAAAATTGATTTGCAAGTGAGGTTTAGACATGCATGATGTGCAAATCGGGTTTCAAACCTGATTTGCATGTATGATATGCAATGTCAGCATAAATATCATTTCAGGTTTTAAAATCCAAACTACATATAGAGTTCAGAGTTTAAACCTAAACAATATATTTGCAGCTAAGACACATGTAGTTTCAAGGAAAAAACTCGATCTTGTAGGAGAAAAAAAATTTGTAACTCCCAAAAAACAAAAACTTGCTAAAAAGGACAAGGAAAAACAATTTTTGAGGGATTGAACTACATGCAAGGGCACTTGGAAAATGCCTCAACATGCATGCTTAGAGAATGTGTGCTATGAAACAGACAAATTTTGCAGGTTTTGTCCCACAATTTGAGTGAGATGAATTCAAGGATGACACACATCTTACAGTTGTCATAAGAATTTTTCATAAATAGTGTCATTACATCTAGAGATGTCTACAATCACATAATGGATTGAATATTATATGTTAAAAAAAAACATTTTTTAATTTAAATTTAACGCCTTAATTGATAGGTGAGGAATTAGAATGTAACGACAAGCATTTGCAAGGTAGTGGAAGAGAGGCATTGGAAGAGTAGTTAAGGCAAGAGGCTTTGTATCAACCTTAACCCAAATATAGAAAACGAAGACCCATTAAGTGTTATTATCCATTTTAAGGAGATAGCTCGGCATTACACGTTTTCAAACTTTGGCATTACATTTTTCAAATCAGGCAGTAAAGGTGTTATATTTAATAATATATAATTCATATTTGGCATTTACAATGAAGACTTGCAAATAGTGGAATATTTGTAATGAGTTTAATAATATGAAATAAAGCATTGGAGGCAAGATATGATGGAGGCTTTTATTTTTCTATGTATCTTAAAGAAAATACCATAGATAACAATGACGAGTTAAAAATTTGGAGAAAAATAATTACTTTGCTGGTGCACTGTTATTTATTTAAAATACTCAATAATTTAATTTCTTAGGTGTTTTAAGGTTGAGAAAAACTCCCATTCAATTTTTCATCGATTTTGTAAGGTTTGAAAAAATTAGATTTCGTTATTTCTATGTGGCGCGCATTTGTATTATGAATTGTAAATTTTATGTCTAGCCAATTGCACATGTTAATTATTGAGGATGGATAGTATTTATTTCACATTAAGAGTGGAAGGGACGATAGGGAGGAAGAATAGACTGAGAGAGAGAGAAGTGCCCAAGGAGAAAGCTTTAGAAGGATACGAGAAAAAAAACATATGTATTTAATAATAGAATTCATCATTTTGTTTATTATAGAAATAAATGATATTTGCATGGTTTCAAATCCTCTGGTGTTTGGTTTATTATTTGTCATAAAAGGGCACCAGTTTTGTGGTTTTTTTTTCGCAATTTGTATCATAGATGATATGTTTCAAACAATATCATTTTACTATTATTTATTAAATGATTAAATTAGTTATATGGTTTCAATACATCAAGTTATTATAACTTTTTTTAAATGATTTGATCAAGCATTTCAATTTCGCATGCTTTGTAACTTATATTTCTTTGTTGAGAAAAGATTATACAACTAATATATATCAACATTTTTAGAGAGATGTTATGTGAAAGTGGAGTCGATTCTTATCAAATCTTAGGCTAAAAGATGATGAGTAGAATTTCAAAATTGATGATTTTTTGGTGCTAAAAGAAATTACATAGTTGTTCATTTTTCAAAAGAGATGCAATTGTTCGAAGCTCTGTGATAACAATCAATTTACATATTTCTCATATTCATAATATTATTTTTCTTTCTTGACATTTATTTTTATTAGTTATTTCATTTGGCATGATATTTTTTAGAGTAGGTTTACACACTCACGGTTTCATATTATTCATATTTGCTTCCTTTGTTCTAATTTTTTTTATTTACTTAAATATTTATAGTTTACTTTATAACCTTGGTTTTTCTTTGAGATAATTATTTGGTTCAGTTTTTACATCATTCAATATAACTTTAGCTTTTATTTAGTTTTCACCAACAATTAGTGGTTTGACTAAAAATTACTTGTCCAATCCAAATTATGCAATCTGCCTAAAATTTGTTGATTCTTTAGATTCTTGTGAAAAATTGACCAAAGCCCAACTTCCACAAGCTATTGCAAATTTAAATAATAAAACTCATATGCCATAAGTTGCAAGTATAATAAAACGGAAATTTTACTTAATATTTACAATATATTAATTGCAATAATATAATATAACATTTTTTAAAGACAAGTATTTGTAATTGTTTGTGTGAATGTTTGTTTTGTATTTTATTTTATTTATGTTTTTTAAAATAAAATTGTAGCTATTCTCTTTTCTTTTTAAAATTTTAGATTTATGATCTATGTAAAAATAATTTACAATCTATGTAACTATTTTTTACGATCTATGTAAATTTTAGATTTATGATGAGTTTAGATTTGTGATATAAATTTATCATTGAGGGTGGAGTCTAACTTGTTATAAAACCTTGATTTTATTTTCTATTTCATTCATTTTTTAATCATTTAATGACATATAAACCATCTTGAGATATCTCTCATTGTATTTTACATAGATGTTTTTTCAAATATATGTTTGATAGTAACTTGAAACACTTATAGTTGTAAGAGATGTTGTCATAATTGTTGGCGCAATGTTAAGATAATGGAAAGGGTGTGTACTGAGATGGGAGGGGTGATTCAGTACCCTTAAAAACTTTTAGTCAATTCTTTGCATTCACTATTTGTAGTAACCGACTGAGTAGATTGCTTATTCCAAACATATATTATCAATGCTGAAATGTAAATGCATGTGAAATAAACATTACACATACATTAAATTAAGTACTCGTGACACTAGTATTTTGGTATCGCAAAAAACCCCTATTAGAAGGTAAAAATTGCAGTGGGGATGGGACCCACAAAACATCACTACTGCAGTTTTAAAGATAACATGTTAAAGCATTACAAAAATGGATCACTTTTGATGATCTTACCCTATTAGGTGTAACAAAAAGATCGACTAGATCTACCTCGTGTGAGGATTTAGCAACACAATCTATCTGTGCACTCGGTTAATATATTTACAATAAGACTGATAAGTCTACTCTGTTAAGAGATTTAGGGTCTATTACAATTCTAATGTAACAACAAGCCTTGCTCTCCTACCCTATCCTCAACTAGGGTCTTCAGTAGGCCTCTTCTCTAGACTAAGTAGGGTTCTTCACTAACCCTAACCTTCAAGGATCCCTCTCTCAAGATCTCACTCAATTTTAGCTTGAGTACACACCCAAGAAAACCAAACTGCTTCAACACCTAGCCATAGTGCTCTTCTTGCCCTTCTTCACAAACTGATCCAAATGGATCCAAAAGCTCTTCCATATGGAGAGGTAGTATCCTAGATTGTTAATTGGATCCAATCCAATTTCCTCAAATTCATTTTGCACTAAAAACCTAAATGAGTTCCAAGAACAAAGCCAAATTCACCCAAAATAGGGCTACAAGCATTAGGCCTAATTAGGCTCTTTTTCTGCAATAACTTGTAAAAATCCTTAAAAATTTGAAAAAATAGAAATGGATATAGATACCCTTTATCAAGACACTAAATATTTTCTAGGTCTTGTTTCCCAAAAGTGACCGTACAGTGACTCCTATAATCATGCCTAAAAATTAGGGTTTCTAAGCATTAAGTCTGTCTGCACAAAAGAGCTTGTTCTTGGCACACTAAAATCCTCACCCAAACTTCTCCTTAGAGTTAGGGTTCCTCCACACACCACACTACCTCTCCAAAATCACTGATTGAAGCAATGAATGTTTTAAATCCCTTCCCTTAGCTCTGCAACTACCTGTGATCCCTAGCCATGCAACTCTGGCTCGCCTAGGGAATCACATTAAAAATAGTTCCCATATTGTCCAGGGGCCCTCCTTCACTGTACAATATGTACATGGAGTCATATCCCTAATCCCAAAATCCTGTGCAGATTCCATGGTGGGAAGAGGATCTATGACCCCATCTTGACCAGTTGCTTGGTTCAGACCAGTGACTGGACATAAAACAAATTAATTTACAAGGCTAACTAGAATTTTAAAAAATTGAAATCCAACACCACAAAGAAACTTAAAAACACCTACTCTAACACTTCCATGGATTACAATATTTAATTCAATCCATTAGAACACCAATTGCTCAGAAAAACACTATCTGTGACTGTTCTTGCTATTAACTAGTCTGTACACACACTTACAAAAACAAGTCAACCCTTTCAAAAGGTCAAGGATGGCCTTGAGTAGTTGACCAAGACATAAAATCAATGGTTTCAGATAGTTATGAAACTAATTTCTCAAAGTTGCAATTGTGCAACAAATGTTGTCAATGACAACATTGACAACTTTTACATCTTTTTGGATTTGCTATCCAAACTTGGACATAAGTCCGCAGAACTTAACCAAATGCTTAACTAAGGTGTTAGAAAATTAAAATAGGACCTCAAGTCCCTTTCTTGTCCAATTTGACAACAAAATGCATAAAACACCCTATTTGACCTAATGTGGACAATCTTACAAATAAGGTCACTAAGGACCTATTAAGGCATCCTAAACTCACACACTTCACACTAGGACTTGTTTAGTCCCCTTATTGCACTAGTGGTTTGGCTAGGACCACTAAAAGCCAAAAACAAAATAGAAGCCCTAGGTTCCTTTCTAGCCCTACCTAGGTTCTCCTGCACCATACTCCCCCACAAAGGAAAGTTATGTCACTCCTTTGGACAACAAATCTTTAGAGATGCCCACCTTTTTGAATTCTTCTCCTGCAATCCATGAGGCCTCTGATTCAGGCCTATGCTTCCACTTGATTATGTGTTCCATGTACACCTTGTGCCTTGTAGTCTTCTTGACTCTTGAGTCTAGAACTCTGTCAGCTTCCAACTGAGGCTTTTGAGGTAATACAGTAGTCTCAACATCACCACTAACCCCTTGAATGCTTTGACCATTCTCTACTATCTGTCCTTTGAATTGGATCAAGTCTTGTACATTGAACATCGGAGATATGCTCAAATCTGAAGGCAGGTCTATTTTATATGCATTAGCCCCATATTTGGATAGGATCTTGCAAGGTCCCATCCTCTTCATCTGCAATTTAGTAGGGACACCCTTCTATAATCGATATTTTTTCAAATGAACCATCACATAGTCACCTACCTCAAACTGAATGTCCTTCCTCTTTCCATCAACTTTGGCCTTCAACTTTTTTTGACTGTCTTGTATTGTCTGCTTGACCTATTCTTGGATCTCCTTCATAGTTTGAGTGAAGTCCTTAGCATGACCACTCTTGTACTCCATGCCTCCAAGATTCCTAAGCTCACACACACCTCTTGGGCGCATCCCATAAACTACCTCAAATGGGCTTCTCCCTGTCATTATGTTCTTACTGTCATTGTATGCATACTCTTCTTGGGGAATGACCACATCCAAGGTCTGACCATACCCCTTGGTTAGGCACCTCAATAGGTTACCCAAAACTCTATTGACCACCTCATTTTGGCCATCAGTCTGAGGGTGGTAGGCTGAACCAAAAGAAAGATTCATACCCAATCTAGTCCACAATGCCCTCCAGAAATGGCTCATGAATTTCACATCCTTATATGATACTATACTTAAGGGAATACCATTGATCCTCAAAATCTCCTTACAGAACAAATAGGATATGTGCCTAGCATCATTAGTAGTCTTGCAGGGTATGAAATGACCCATCTTGCTAAATCTGTCAACCACTACATAAATACTGTCATATCCTTGCTTGGTTTTGGGTAGACCTACTATGAAGTCCATGCTCACACACTCCCATGGCCTATTAGGGACTGGTAAAGGTTGATATAAAACTGCATTACTTATTCCTCCTTTGGCTTTCATGCATACAACACATTGCTCCACATATTTGGTAACATCTCTTACCAACTTTGGCTAATGGTAGAACCTTTGCACAAGCTCCAAGGTTTTTTTCATACCAAAGTGACCACTTAAACACCCACCTATTGTGTTTATCCTGTATGAGATTCATTCTCATAGATCCTCTTGGCACACATAACTGGTTACCCCTAAATAACAGTCCATTTCGCAAAGTAAAATTTGAGAACTTGCTATGGAAATGGTTCTGAAAATCAACACACACCTTGTATGCTTCCCATAAGTCCTCATCTTCCTTGTAGAGATCTCTGAAACTATCAATGCCAATGTTATTTAACTGGGCTTCTTGGACCATCAACAACCTCATGCTTAGTGCATCTGCAACCTTGTTGAGCTTCCCTTTCTTGTGCTTTATTGTAAAGGTAAATGCTTGTAAATACTCCATCCATTTCAAATGCCTATTGCTTAGTTTCTCCTAAGCATTAATGTAACTAAGGGCTTGGTTGTTAGTAAACACAACAAATTCTTTGGGAAATAGATAATGCCTCCACTTTCTAAGGGACTGAACTAAAGCATATAGTTTTAAGTCATAAGAAAAGTATTTCTTCTTAGCTTCATTTAGCTTCTCACTAAAGAAGGCCACTGGTCTGCCTTCTTGACTCAACACACCCCCTACTGCCATCCCACTTGCATCACATTGAATAGTAAACAATTTATCAAAACTAGGGAATTGTAAGATAGGTAGAGTGGCTACTTGTTTCTTCAACAACTCAAATAATTTTCCTGCTTCTAAGGTCTGCCTAAACTTAGCTTTGACCCTACCCTTGATAGTATCTAATAAAGGAGCACAAATACCACTAAAGTTACTGATAAACTTCCTATAAAATTAGGATAAGCCATGGAAAATTCTTACCTCAGTGGCTGTGGTAGGTGGTGGCCAGTTCAGGATGGCTGCAACTTTGTCTTGATCCATCTTCAAGTACCCTTTAGACAATACAAAGCCAAAGTATAGTAGTTCTTGCTTGAAGAACTCACATTTTTCAAGATTGATAGCCAACTTCTCTTCATGCAGTCTCTGCAACACTGCCTCTACATGCTTGATATTCTCCTCCTTTGTCTTGCTAAATATCTATTGGAGATTTACCTCTATGCAAATAATTGATTGTATGTTTGTCATTGATGACAACATATAATATACAGCAGGTATCCTATATGCAATTATCAATACAGATGTTTTGGTACTATGCGTGTGTATTTTCATGGTGTATACAGGTTCTAGATGTTATGTGCATTCATGCCGAGTCAGATATGTAGTTACAATTGAGTTATGATTAATTAGTTATGGCAGTTATAGTTTTTGGAGTTTATCTGTTAAGAGCTTACGTAAATACAGTGTCACTTGAGTTGTGCCTATCTTCGGGATATGCGTGTTTGTGTTAATTTTTAGTTATGAGTTAAAGATAATTATCAAAAGGTGCTAAATGTGTTTCAATAGAATACTAATGTTAGAGTTAATTTGGTGAAGCCGACTTTGTGAATCGTCGTGTCTATTCAGTTTGAGTTGCGCGGTCCTAACTTTGATTCTGTGCTTGGTTGAGCCGACAAGAAAGTTGATGAAGTGTTTCGCAATACTGTCGTGACCTTATCCTTGGTGAAGATACATATAGTAGTTCTGTCATATTCACCAAGTGTGAAAAATGTAGTGAAAAATAAAAGACAGAGAAGAGAAGAAAGTCAAAAAGAATAAGTTGAAGATTTATGTGAAGAAATAGAATTTGATTGCAATTCATTGGAATTGATCAAGATAGCAAGTCTACTCAAATAGTTCATTTACCAGATATAGTGTATATCTGTTGTACTAAAGGTTG
The DNA here is from genome assembly GCA_018584345.1 of Thuja plicata. Lineage (NCBI taxonomy): Eukaryota > Viridiplantae > Streptophyta > Pinopsida > Cupressales > Cupressaceae > Thuja > Thuja plicata. The sequence goes on along the minus strand of MU223054.1, from coordinate 1,771,316 downwards.
TAGCCTTCACCATCTTAGCAGTGAGCTATTGGATAGTGAGTCCTCACCCTTAACAGGGTTATCTGTAAAAGACTCCTAACACGGTCCCACCTTTAACCAGGTCTCTGTACTTCTTGCATTTTAAAGATCAACTCCTAATAGGGTTGTAAGATCTTCTAACATGGATCATTATAAACTAGTGTAGTTATTTGTGGGTGCTAATTCCCACCAGGGTTTTTACCTATTTGGTTTCCCCGTAATCAAAATTTTTGAGTACTCTATTGTGTTATGTGAATGTGCATTTACTTTATATCAAGTTACAATTAAAAAATAAAAAAGAATTAAATTGACTGATAACTGATTCACCCCCCCCTCTCAGTTATCCTTGGGACTATTCCAACAATATAAGTATATCATCAAGATATACAACTACAAAATTCCTTGTGAAGTCCTTGAGCACTTCATTCACGAGCCTCATGAATGTGCTCAGAGCATTTGTGAGGCCAAATGGAATCACAATCCATTCATATAGCCCACCTGTGGTCTTGAATGTCATTTTCCGTTCATCCCCTTCTTTCACCCTAAGTTGGTGGTAACCACTATTCAAATCCAACTTAGTAAAGTGCATTGCCCCTCCAAGGAAATCCATGAGATCCAAAATCCTAGGTATGGGTAACCTATACCTTATTTTGATTTTGTTTATAGCCCTTGAATCTATGCAAAATATCCATTTTCCTCCCTTCTTGGATGCCAACACAACCAGGACTGCACATGTGCTTATACTCTTCTTGATCAAGCCTTGATCCAAGAATACTTGTACCTTCCTTGCCACTTCTAAATTATGATCATGGGTTAACTTATAAGCTTCCTTATTAGGAAAAGATGCACCAGGGACAAAGTCTATCTAATGAATTATTACCCTTCTAGGAGGTAAGGTAGCAGGAGTTCCATCACTCACTATGTCTTTATACTTCTCAAGAAATACTTGTATCTCTGATGGTAATGGCTCCTTGATTAGTTTCTATTCCTCCTTAGGTCTGATCACAATAGCATACCCTTCCTTCTCATCATCCTTGAGATCCCTCACAAACTCCTACTACACAACATGACATTAGGAGTCTTGGACTATGGATCTTCCTCTTCTAGCAAAGACTAAATCTTGAAAGTTCTTCCTCCTTTCTTGAATGTTATAGAATTCTCTTTCCCATAATATACTTCCCCATTGTCAAATTGCCAAGGCATTCCTAACAGAAAATGGCAAGAATCCATTGGTAGGATGTCACACAAGATTTTATCCTTATACCCTGCTATGGAGAATTCAACCCATGTCTTCTCATTCACCAATACACTTAGGCCTTTGTTGAGTCATGTCACCTTATAGGGATTTACATGGGGTACTTTGGTCAACTTGAGTTTTTTGACTGCTTCCTCTGAGATGATATTATTAGCGGAACCATAGTCCACTATCACCTTACAAACTTTGCCAAGGATCTTGCATCTTATCCTAAAAAAATCCCTCCCATGCTTAGGTTCATCCTTACTTGGTTTTCTTATCAATACCCTTCTAAACATTAAGTTCTCACCCATCTCTGAATATAGATGGTCAATCTCAGGTGCTTTGACACTTGAAGTATCTTCATGGGCATATGATATTGTTTTATCACTGTTTGATGCAGTAGGCTTGTCAGGACATCTATATGTTGGGTGGCCTAGTTTACCATAGTTGTAACACTTCATACTTGCAAAGTATGAGTTACTTCTACCTCCTCTTCCTCTGCTAGGTCCTTGACTACCTCTGCCTCTGTTATAGCCTCCTCCTGGAGTGCTTTCCCCACTATTCTCTATTAATTTGTTTTCACCTTGATTCCTTTGATCATTGCCTCTGCCTTGATAACCTCCCCTTTGACCCCTTTGGTATCTTCCACTACCTCTTTTATTATTGAAGTTAGATTCACCCTTCTTCCATTCCTTTTCTTCTACTCTTAGGGATAATTGATGGCACCTTTGAACTGTAGTTGGTGTCCACAAACTGATTTCTTCTTGGATGTTCCATTTCAAACCACCCAAGTACCTTGCTACCTTGATAGACTCTTCTTCTTTCTTCTTTGTTCTAAGACACAACCTTTGGAATTCCTCTGTATAAGAGGCCACATCTAGGTCTTTTTGCTTCAAATTTTGTCTTTTCCTATTGAGTTGAATTTCACACTCTTCTGGTAGATAATTCTCCTTTAGTTTGGTTACCATTGCATTCCAATTGGCTATGGGATGCTTACCCAATCTAACCCTCTCATCTTGAAGGTATTTCCACCTTGTTAGGGCTGACCCTCTGAGTGTTTATTTTTCCACCTTGAGATTTTGTGCTTCAATTACTCCTTCACACTCAAAATGGCTCTCCATTCCTTCAATCCAATCCATCACTGCTTCAATATCCATATTTCCACTAAACAGTGGTATACCCTCCAATGCCTTTCCTCCTAGGGATTTTATGTCTTTTAGGAAGGGATCTTGATTCAAAACAGGGTCTAGTTTAGGGATAAGGTCTTCTTCAGCCACCTTTTTACCCCTATCACTACTTTCGACTTCCTTATTTCTAACTGCTACATTTGCCACTTCTTCTAGCCTTATTTTCATTCCTTCTATGGCTTCTTCAAGGAGTCTATTCTTCTCCCTTTTCTCATACACCTCTTTAGCTAGCTCTACATTTTTCACCATGATTGACTCTCCTACTAATTCACCAATAGCTGCAGACATACACTAACATCCCAAGTCTTTAACTTGCTCCAATACCACTTTGATGTAACAAAAATCATTGCAATCCTACCCTATCCTCAAATAGGGTCTTCAATAGGCCTCTTCTCTATCCTAAGTAGGTTTCTTCACTAACCCTAACCTTCAAGGATCACTCTCTCAAGATTTGACTCAATTTTAGCTTGAGTACACCAACAAGAAAACCAAACTTCTTCAACACCTATCCATAGTGCTCTTCTTACCCTTCTTCAAAAACTAATCCAAATGGATCCAAAGCTCTTCCATATGGATAGGTAGTATCCTATATTTATAATTGGATCTAATCCAATTTCCTCAAATTCCTTTTGCATTGAAAACATAAACGAGTTCCAAGAACAAAGCCAAATCCACCCAAAAGAGGGCTACAAGCATTAGGCCTAATTAGGCTCTTTTTCTACAATAACTTGTAAACATCCTTAAAAAGTTGAAAAATAGAAATGGATACAGATACCCTTTATCAAGACACTAAATATTTTCTAGGTCTTGTTTCCCAAAAGTGACCGTACAATGACTCCTATAATCATGCCTAAAAATCAGGATTTCTAAGCATTAAGTCTGTCTACACAAAAGAGCTTGTTATTGGCACACTAAACTCCTCAACCAAACTTCTCCTTTGAGTTGGGGCTCCTCCACACACCACACTACCTCTCCACAATCACTGATAGAAGAAATTAATGCTTTAAATCCCTTCCATTATCTCTACAACTGCTCGTGATCCCTAGCCATGCAACTCTGGCTCGCGTAGGGAATCACGTTAAAAATAGTTCCCATGATTTCCAGGGCCCCTCCTTCACTATAAAATATGTACATGGAGTCATCTCCCTAATCCAAAATTCCCGTGTAGATTCCACGGTGGGAACAGGATCTATGATCCCATCTTGACCAATTGCTTGGTTCAGACCAGCGACGGGACAAAAAACAAATCAATTTACAAGAATAACTAGAAGTTTACAAAATTGAAATCCAAAACCACACAGAAACTTAAAAACACCTAATCTAACACTTCCATGGAATACATTATTCAATTCAATCCATTAAAACACCAATTCCTCAGAAAAACACAACTGTGATTGTTCTTGCTATTACCCAGTCTGTACACACACTTACAAAAACAAGCCAACCCTTTCAAAAGGTCAAGGGTGGCCTTACATAGTTGACCAAGACAAAAAATCAATGGTTTCAGATAGTTATGAAACCAATTTCTCAAAGTTGCAATTATGCAACAAATGGTGTCAATGTTGTCAATGACAACATTGACAACTTTTACATCTTTTTGGATTTTCTATCCAAACTTGGTCATAAATCTACCAAACTTAACCAAATGCTTAACTAAGGTTTTAGAACATTGAAATAAGATCTCAAGTCCCTTGCTTGTCCAGTTTGACAAAAAAATGCATAAAAAACCCTATTTGATCTAATGTGGACAATCTTACAAATAAGGTCACTAAGGACCTATTAAGGCACCCTAAACTCATACACTTCACACTAGGACTTGTTTAGTCCCCTTATTGCACTAGTGGTTTGGCTAGGACCACTACAAGACAAAAACAAAATAGAAGCCCTAGGTTCCTTTCTAGCCCTAACTAGGTGGTCCTGCACCAAATTGTTAGAGAGTAACATAAAGTTGATCTAAAACATATACAATCTCAAAATTGTTAATACATATCCATTAAGCTCATACAAAACATATCACCTCAATGTGAATGATAATACCTTCTCCTCTGTTATGCTCGGTAGCCTTGCCTTAGTTCTGAAAACTGATTTATGCAATGTGGTCTCTGTCCTTGAATCCCTTGTCTGATCTCTGATGTCTGTAGTATGGCAGCTACTTGATTATTTCTTGATCAACATACTTAACAAAATTTGACATCTATACATTTATATATCAAATTATGTGACCAAATTATGGTTCAACATTTACATCCTTACCCTAAGATCAACAATGTACATAATTTTCCTTGATCATCTACACATAGGAGACATAAAAAATTAATATTGTAAATCCGTAATTAATGTCCTCTTGGACCTTGCAAACCGTTATCTAGGTCGGCTCAAAAGTTGTCACATAGAATAATGTGCCATAACAAACTTTTATGTGGACTTTGTTCCACTCGGTTAATGTTATTCCTTGGTGCTTGGAGTATACTATGTATCTTAGTTATACTGGTGTTTGGTTATGCTTTTGTAGCTCGGTGTTGTCTGTGCTCAATATAGTCTATTTACTCAGTTATCACTACACTCAGTTAACTCTAGGTGTGATTAGTGCTCTCGGTTAACTCTGCACTTCGGTGATATATACCGACTATCTTGTGTTGACTCTGTCACCAACTGTCCATTATATCTGCTTGATAACTAATGACAAATTCAATGTGCAATTGGAGTAACATTCTCCCCCTTTGGCATTAGTATCAAAAACTTAAAACTGTACATAATATACTATACATGATGACTCCCCCTTTTTACATGCTCCCCTATGTATATACTTGGTACATTTATATGAACATCTTGATTGTAGTATCCCTCTTTACTATACATATATACATATATTTCTCCCTTTTTTTAAATAATGACAAAAGGTGTGTAACTTACACTTTGTCAAAAATATTGGGATGGGCATTCTTGAGAGTTTCCAATAACTTTTCCCAGTCCTCCTTTAAGTGCTATAGGGTGAGTATCTCTAATTGTAGTTGGGTATACATATCATGTATGCTTTCTGTCACTGATAAATCTGGGGTGCAATGAGATTATTTACCAAAGTCGCATATTTTTGCATCATTGCTAAATGCAGTAGCAACGTTGCCTAGAGCTCAGTTACTTGCTCTCTAATTTGTTCCTCTTCTTTCTTCAAGTCCCATCTCAACCACTGGTTTTGAAGTATCTTCTTATAATGCAAATGTAATGCATGTTTCTCAGTTGATAGACTCTGTGCACTATCCTTTAGATCTTGATCTATTTTTTTTAACTTTTCACTAATCTCGGTAGTGAAGTGATATAGTGTGCATAACTGCTGGAGAATAGTAATGGCTTTAGATATAACATTTTCTAAACCATTTACAAATTCTGACAGAGTTACCTTATGTACTGCCACTACCTGGCTAATCTTCTCAGTAAATTTATATTGAATCTTCTTCTTTGCTTGCTCTTCAAGTCTTTGCTTGACATCAATGTCAGGCTTATCAATTTCCTCGATGAGTGTTTCAAGTTGTTCCAGTATGAGGGTGCATTCATCAATGTTTATATCTGGTACAACTTGCATTAAGATCTTCTTTGCCTTCTCTAGTACTTGTGCACACTTTTATTCTTGTCTTAGCTTATCTTGTGCTTCCTTTTTGGTGCAAAATTCACCATATTTCTTCAGTGTTTCTAGATCAAGTGTCTTAGGATCCCATTTAGGAATCTCTATGATTTCATCTAAGGTAACTGGATCCTTGGTTATTTTCTATTTCTTCTTCTTCTTACCTTGACTGATCGATGTAGGTGATAGTGCTAATGTTGACTAATCTTTTTTTTCTGTTTCTGACTTTAATAGCTCAAGAATCGGTGTGACAACTTGTTTAGGTGCCTCGGTAACTAACCTTGTGTTAGTAGTAGATGTATCTACTATCTTGTCTAGAGTCTTTGTGGTACCTTCACCTTTTTCTTCTACGGCATCAGTGGTATCTTTTTGTGCATCACCTTGATTTATTTCACCACTATGCTCGGTCTCTTTACCATGTTCTTCACCCTTATCTTCATTTGTATTTGTTGCCTTCTCAGGTTGCTTTTTCTATGCTTCGGTCTCAATTTCAATTGCTTTAACCAAAATAGATACCTGGCTTGGTGTAGTAGCTCAGGCGACCTATGATTTATCTTTCTCATCAATAGTCTTAGTTTCTCTGATAGATTCATCTTCCTTAGCTTTATCATTCGGACCTCCTTCAGTTACATCAGTTATTGTAATATTCAGGTGACCTAAATTAGTCATAAGTTCAGGAATACCATCTAACACATTATTAAATATTGCATCATCAACTGTCATGGGTTCTGTACTCATTCTAGTAGATGCAATATTAGTTACTTATTTGGTGTCCTGGATAACCTTAGGTGGATTCAACAATTCATTCCAAATTTTGGTGCTCTCAATATCTAGTTCCTTCATATTACCTTGTAGGATATTCAGTGTTCTTTGTTTCTTCATAAATTTCTTGGCATATTGTCTCATGATATCCTATATTTCCTTAAATGTGCATTCAGGTTTGATAAGTGTGAGAGTTGCTTCTCTCATTTATTTCTTGGTTTGGAGTGCATATGACCATGTTGATGATATTATATCATTTGGTTATGATGGTATAGAAGTAGAAAATTCAAATAGAACTTGTTTAAGTTTAATCATCATATCTATGATTGCTTCTTTTATTTTATCCTCATTCTCAGTAGAAATATCAGAATATGCTTGTATCTTCGGATGTGCCAGCTGTCTAGTTTTCTTGATTGCCTCTGTAATATCATCAATAATCTATGATGGTGTGTTGTGAACAACCTTGAATTATTCTAGATTCTCACCACAATCATCATTGTCATCTTTGTTTCGCACATATCTCATCTTTTGTCTCGGTGCAGTAGTAGTACCCTTCTACTTCCTTGTTTGGTATGTAAATTTCAGTGAGGGCCTTGTAATTTTTGCTACACCTTTCTTCAAAGGTGGTGAGTCACTAGTCACCGATTTTGATCTTGTTTGTAGTGGAGATACATTCTTTGTGCTTTTTCCCTTTTTTTGCCTTGGATGCCTCAACTAGTGTGTCATCAGATTCGGTGTCATGATTCTGTCCTGCTTCTTGACCGACTGAGGTTTGCTGCTTGGTTTCTTCTTCAAACTTATCCAGTTCTTCATCTGTTATTGCAAGTTTCCTTTTCAAATTTTTGACAATTTTGGTCTTCTTCCTACCCAATTGTTGTCCTTGCAACTGAATTTGTATTCGGGTCTTTGCCTCGTCATAAGGGCCAAATCTCATGGCTGATTTGTCAACAGGCTCATTTAACAATTTTTCAATAGCCTCTATAGCAACATCAATATTCAATTCATACTCCATTGGAGGTAACCATGTTGTCCTTAGATCTGCTAATTTGATTAATGTTGTGTCTATATCTACTACAAAACAATTATTATCTTTGTATTTATCAACTAGTTGTAGTGGAATCTGGGATCTCTTTTCCATTCTAGCTTTGAATTTAGCGAAGTATTCATTGATTACATGTTCAAAGTTTTGACCTAAACTTGTAATCATCTCATCAATTTGTACTATAACCGGTATGTCTATTTTCCACTTAACTTTACTGATTGATAGAAAAATAATTTCATGTAGAAGAATATGCAAAGTAGTAATGAACCAAACTTACATGTATTTGTCTTTGTTTTCCTGATGGTTCTCATATTCTCTTCTAACTTCTTATGTAACAGCTCTGAAAGATCAAGTTGAATACCTTTCTTGACTATCTTGTAAGCTATATCAATAGATCCACATGGTACTTTGTTCAGTCTGGTGGACTAGAATATCTTATACCCAATGGCATAAGATCCAAATCTTAGTTCAGGATCATTGATGCAGTTGACCTTCAAGCCTCTACCGTCTCACTCGGCTAATGTTAGCTTTTCCAAATTGGTTCTCGGTAGGTGTCTTAGGGCTTTGACTTAGTCATACATGGGATACCCTATTACTGCATGAATGACATCCCTGTTTATCTTTTTAGTCTCATCCAGCCATAGCTTCCCTTCATGTACCCTACTAAGTACAATGCAGATCCATTCATTCCAAAAGACCTTCAGGAAATCTAGGGCATGAGTTAACTCTTTAACCTCTAAGTGTTTGTGATATTCCTTCAGTTTTCCATCTATGCATAATGATTGGTAGGTTGACATAAGCTAAAAATCTTTGATTTTACCAATCTTGCAATGTATATATGTATGCACATCTTGCACTAGAAAAACCCTAGGTGGGATAGACAAGAATGCGCCTTAATTATCTAGTTGTGCTGCAACTTGTGGATGGATCTTATAGTTTGGTTCCATGCAGGTGGAATTCTTCACCAAAAAAACCTTCTTTTCCTTATCCATTTTAGCTTTCGTTGTTTTTGATGAAGATGCCATGATTCTGTGTTTTTAGGGCTTCTATAAAATGTGCTTGAATAACTCGGTGAGGGAATAATGTGAAATAACTAACCTTTATATGCTCGTAAATTTTCTTAGATCTCTGTAGAATGCATGAAAATCTTCTTCTACAACTTATCTCTCTGTTCTTTGTTCTGCTTCGTGATCACATTGCGAACAAATGAGCTCACATCATCTGAATTTATAGTAAATGAGTTAGGGCAGTGCAATAAATGCACTTCACCAACCACTCAGTGAACAAATGACATGCTCATTTAACACTATCAATGCTTAAGCTCAGTGAGTATACCATATCCTCGGTTACCATAGCAACTCGGTGATCTCTTCACATTTTCACCGATTGACAGTTTTAACTTGGTACATATTAACCGACGAGACTAGATCATAGTAATCAAATATGTAATGCCACAGTGCATCTTTATTCATGCTAGTTTGGCATATGTGCAATAAATATAGGAACTAATGTAAGATATAGCATTGCAAAACATAGTTCCATACCTACTTGTATTTCTCAGTTGGAGACGGTGGAGCCACCTAACCCATTGGATGAGGTGTCATCGACTATTGTGCTTGACCTTGCATTATCATTTGATGCTCTTCTCCACATTTGATTTCCGATCCTCACAGTTTCATCAATTGTATATCCATTCCCATAAGTGTTTATTCAATCTGCACAATCTCTGCTTAAGTGATCAACTTTCTAACAGTGAGAACATGTCATTCCAGGGCTTGACCAATTCCTAGATTTGATTCACTATAGTCTCATACAGTTTGCTGCTATATGCCCATATTTACCACATGATCCACAATTACTCCAAGTGTTGTAATCCCATGCATGCTTGAGTTGTGTGACCATCCATGTTTCAATTTTGACAGTATTTATCCATGTATGTTTTCTTCTATACTTTTTTCAACTTGGATCTACACTCGTGTTCCTTATGTCCATGCTTATTATAGTTATAGCAAATACCATTAAATTTAGGAGGGTTTCTAGGAATACCTTTTGCTTTGCTCCAACAAACATTTGATGTGTGGCCTAATTTTCCATAGTGATGGAAAGAGGGTTTCTTTGGCTTAGGATTTGAGTAGACATTCCTAATTTGTTCAGCTTGATCTGATGATTCTCCTAAACCCTAATTCGGTATTTTTATTCAGTCTTCTTTGATGGTTCATAAATTCAGCCATCCTTTTAGTTCTTTCTTCAGATCTCTTAATCACTTCATTATGTTGTTGTAACATCTTCACTTCATTTCTCATTTTATCATTTTCTTCTTTCAATACACCAATATCATCTATTCGTTTTGCAAGTTCAGTGTTCACTCGGTTTGCCTCATGATTCATAGAAACCACTTGATTGGTGATCTCAAAGTAATGTTCGGTAAGTCTAGATATCTCAGTTTCTTTCTCCTGTAACTTTTCAGTCATCTTTCTTCTATCATTAGCAGCCATGTTTCTATCTTGTTCATCTTTCTTTGCATCATTCAAGACTTCAACCATTCTGACCATTTGTGTATCTTGTCTGATTTGCAGTGCTTTCACTTGTTCAGTAAGTTACTGATTGCGCTCAGATAGCTTTGATATGATTCCTTCAGATGCATTAGATATGCTACCAGATTCAGATCTAGATGTATCAAATGGGTCATGAATATATTCTTCATGATAATCAATTTCACGACAGAAAAATGCCATGTCCTTCCTCTTAATCAACATCTCCCTGAGTTTCTCTTTGTCTTCCTTGAACTGTTCGACATAGATCTACAGTTGTAACTTCTGATTCTCAAAAGTTTTGTCAAGTGTATACCTATCCATTGTAAGATGTTTTCTCCTTAGCTTCTAAACCTTCAAAATAAGAGAACAAGCTTTGATACCAATTGTTGGACCGATGTTAAGATAATGGAAAGGGTGTGTACTGAGAGGGGAGGGGTGAATCAGTACCCTTAAAAAATTTTAGTCAATTCTTTGCATTCACTGTTTGTAGTAACCAACTGAGTATATTTCTTATTCCAAACATATAGTACCAATCCTGAAATGTAAATTCATGTAAAATAAACATTACACATACATGAAATTAAGTACTCATGATACTAATATTTTGGTATCACAAAAAACCCCTATTAGAAGGTAAAAACTACAGTGGGGATGAGACCCACAAAACTTCACTACTGCAGTAATAAAGATAGCCTGTTAAAGCTTTACAAAAAATGATTACTTGTGATGATCTTACCCTGTTAGGAGTAACAAAAAGATTGACTCGATCTACCTCATGTGAGGATTTAGCAACACAATCTATGTCTGCACTCGGTTAAGAGATTTACAATAAGATGGTTAATTCTACTCTATTAAGTGATTTATGGTCTATTACAATTGTTAGAGAGTAACAGAAAGTTGATCTGAAACATATACAATCTCAAAATTGTTGATACATATTCATTAAGTTTATACAAAACATATCACCTCAATTTGAATGATAATACCTTCTACTCTATTCTACTAGGTAGCCTTGCCTTAGTTCTGTAAACTAATTTCTGCAATGTGGTCTCTGTCCTTGAATCCCTTGTCTGATCTCTGATGTCTATAGTATGGCGGCTACTTGATCAACATACTTAATAAAATTTGACATCTATACATTTATATATCAAATGATGTGAACTAATTAGGGTTCAACAATTACATCCTTACCCTAAGATTAATGGTGTACATAATTTACCTTGATCATCTACACATAGGAGACAATAAACAATTAATGTTGTAAATCCGTAATTAATGTCCTCCTCAATCATGTAAACCATTATCTAGGTTAGCTCAAAAGTTGTAACATAGAATAATGTGCCATAACAAACTTTTATGTGGACTACGTTCCACTCGGTTAATGTTGTTCCTTGGTGCTCGGTGTATATTGCGTATATCAGTTATACTATTTTTTAGTTATGCTTGTGTATCTCAGTGTTGTCTACGCTCGGTATATTCTGTTTACTCGGTTATGAATGCACTTGGTTAACTCTGGGCGTGATCAGTGCTCTCGGTTGACTCTGCACTTGGATGATATATACTGACTGTCTTGTGTTGAATCTATCGCCAACTATCCATTATGTCTACTTGATAACTAATGACAACTTCAATGTGCAATTGGAGTAACAATAATTGACCATAAATAGGATATTCTCTTAGAATTTTTTATAACCCAAATTGGGTGCCTACCTTCTCCATGCAAAGGTATCTCCAATCACATATCCATTTTGTCGTAAGTTGTAATATGTAAACGTGTCATAATAACCATCATAGATTCTATCATAAATCTATCAAAACATGACACTTCTCACCTATACACACTAAATACAAGATCCTCAAAGTGGGATGCCTATTTCTACATGTGTGACATGTGTCATAGAATCACCAACAAGTAGGATATTCCTAGCCTATGGGTCCTACTAGATTACCAAATTTTTATAGGTAATTAATTCAATAAAATTATAAAATATATACCAAAATATTGTACTAATAAAGAGTAGGCTTTTCTAAGGTTAAGACACCGTAATCCTAATAAAGTGTTCTTTTTTTCTTATCACTCTTGAAGTATTTGTATTCCTTGAGAGCTTCTACCATATGGTTAAAATATTGTTGAAATATGTAGTTGCTTAGATAGTGTATAACAGAAAATGGTGAGCAATGCTAGGATGCATATCACTCACCAAGACCCTATTATGCATTAGAATACAAACCCACCCTTAAGAAAATCTGATCAACACATCTGAAAAAGGATCGAGGGGTGTTAATACAAGATCTAAGAAAAAGGGGGATTTGGGTAGTCTTTATTAAATAAAATGTGATTATGTGATGTAACTGATATGTAAATTTTGAAAGAAATATAGATATAATATGTAAAATTAAATGCAATGAAATGAACACAAGAATGTGTGCACCTCAAAAGGAAAGTGGAAGATTTCACTTTGAACCTGAATTTTATGATTGTCGGAGTCCTATATTCTGCTAATTTTCAGGCCTTACAATCTGGAATTTGTGTTAGTCTGCACTGGAACTTTCAGATCTGGAAAAGGATAAGGTCAAAAATGGAGACCTTGTCGAAAGGACTTCTAGACAAAATTACAAAATAGCTCTGGTATCACCCTGCAAACTTATTCTCGGATCTCTCTCTGAAACTCTAAAACATGTTCCTACAAATTTTTAGAAAAAAAGGGAAAAGGTTGTGGAAAGGGCTTTCTTTGGTCAAGCCCCTATCAGGGATAACTTTAAGAAACCCCCCTCTAGAAAAATATATAAAATCTTGGCGAATCTTTCATTTTATTTTTAAAAAAATTAATTCCTACTGGCGAATCTCTCAATTTTTTGGGAAAACAAATTATTTGTATTGGCGAATATTTTTTAATCACAATTTTTTTATAGAAAATATTGGCGAATCTCAAGCAATAACTAAAATTTCATTAATGACCATGGAAAATAATTATATTTAAAGAAGAAAGAGTTCTTATAGAAAATTATTAGGCTAACTATGAAAATATTTGATGGGTTTAAGGGAACTCTATAGTATCTAGTTGCTACCATTTATT
>MU223054.1:1746480-1757460 GCA_018584345.1 Thuja plicata | reverse complement strand
TATTTGGCGATTTAAATACTTATAAAATAAAATTTAGTAAAAGTTTGGCGATTTAGGTCGCCTTAAATCTTGAATTATTAGTCAAATTTGGATTCTCAAATTTCAAAAATTAGCCAATTGGCGAATATTAGCCACTAAAAAAATCAGTGGCCCCTATTTAGGAATTAACCTTGAAATTGAATTGAAATTTCATAAGGAAATATGAAATGAAAGCTAGATCTGAAACATAAATCACCTTATAGCTCAATGATGCAATGCCTCTTTGAAGATGATCACAAGTGTTGATGCAATAGCTTGGACTCCACAAAAACCCAACAGGAAATAATGAAACCAAACTTTTGAATGATGGATGTTGTAGTTTTCCACAATGTTGGATTGAGGAAGAAAGAGAAGAAGAAGAGTTGATGGGTGAATGTAGATCTCCTTCCTCGATGTAAAACTCCTTTGCTTGGCCTCCAATATGGAAAGAAGCTAGATCTATGGAAGAAAATTCCTAGAATGCATGATGGAATGAATATTTGAAATGCTTGATGGATCTTGATGGTTTCCTCACACTTGAATTCTTGATGGGCTCAAATTATTTATGATGGATGCCTCCACTAATGGATGATTTCTTGAACTTGAATCTTTGAATGCACAATGAATGTATGATAGTGTGAGGCCTACCCCAACCTGACATAGATTAGCACTATCTTTCCCTTATATAATCTCCAGTCAATACTAATTTTTCTACAGTCGGACTATTGGGACACATGTATTACTTTATGAATATGTTGAATCCTTGCTTGTATACAACGCCTAATTATGTAATTAGGGAATCTATGTGATACTCTATGTTTGAAATGCAGATTTCCATTTAGGACTTAGTTTTGATGGTTCAGTATATTGGATTAGTATGTGAATGTCAAATAATATTAGTATGTAGATTTACTAAGAATTGTTTTCATGCATATGGATTAGATGCAGATATTGTTGATGAATCATTAATGCAAATGTGAGTGAATGTGTGTTCTACTTACATTATGTACTCTGCTATGTTTATATGTTGATTTGTTGGACCTACTGATGTGTGCAATGAGTGTGCACGAAATTTGACCATGGTACTAATCGGGGATTCAGGAATGGACCTATGTGAAAATTGTGATGCTAAGGTCTTGTCTATAAAAAGAGACATGGACCTCGTTGTATAATATTTTATTCGTAAAAGTATGATGTGTGAATGTATTCAATTTAATTTAGTAAATGTGTAAACAATTCATGTCATATCTCATTTTGTTGTGTCACTTGCCACATGTTTACCTTGTATGTTGGCATGGCTAGTGAATGTGACTAGTAGAGGCTTAACTTTATCCAGGGGTTACCTAGTATAGTCCCTATGCTTACCCTAAGCTTTAGGAAGATAAGGATGAGTCAAGAGAGATTAGATTGAGTCTTGGGGTTGGAATTTCGTGAGTTAACCTTTGGTGGAGTTTAGGAGGGTCATTTGGACTCCCATAGAGTAACTAGGGTCAAAACTAACTACCCCACTTTGTACCTTAGGGGTTAGGGGTCATTTTCAGCCCATCAAGAGCCTCAAAACTCATTTATGACTCCCCTAAAGTCACCATTTTGGGAATTGGCGAATTTAGAGAGTTTTAAGACTTTGGTTAATCCATCCCTTCTTT
Source organism: Thuja plicata (assembly GCA_018584345.1). Lineage (NCBI taxonomy): Eukaryota > Viridiplantae > Streptophyta > Pinopsida > Cupressales > Cupressaceae > Thuja > Thuja plicata. Next base: position 1,755,796 of record MU223054.1, on the reverse strand, counting down.
CCTTGCAATCATTTAACTCTTTATGGAGAAGGAAGGCAAGTGGGGAGAGTAGATGGATTAGGATCTCTCCTCCATTTATGACTCTTGATATTTTAGGAAGAAGGCCTATATAAGGAAGGGTTTAGAGGGAGCTTGGGTACACACCCACTCTATACTTTAGAGATAGATTCATTTTATAAGAGTAAGTCTTGAGAGAAGGAGGAAGGATGAGAAGGAGAAGCTCTTCACAAACCACCTTGCATTTACCATAGCTTGGATTTGAGGTGAGTTTCCTAGTTAGCATAGTTTAGAGTAGTGCTTTCTTGCATATGTACATAGCTTGAGGAATCCATAGTTGGAGTTTATGTTATTGTTTTCAACTTCATGGGTTTTCATGGAGTCTTTGTGTTGAGTCATGTGTTTACTTTGTAATTATTTGTATATGGGTTTCTTCAAGGTATTCTCACCCTTGGGAGGGCTGAGTAACGTTGAAGGGGTGAAAGTTAGTGATCTACCCAAGTAGTGTAGATTCTCTCATGTGTGGAGTGATGTACATGGGTATATGGGTGCCCATTATGCCAAGAATTTATAAAAGGCATTTGGGGTTCAAAAGGGAGAATTGGAAGGCTTGAAGCCATAACTTGATTTTGTGAGAGGAAGATGTAATTTCTCCAATTGTCGTGGTATGGCATGGAGAAGGAAGAAAGAGTTTGTTCATGAGTCCATGTATGGCCATGTAACAAGAATATGGAAGTGGTAATGGAATGTTGAGCCCATGTGTGGCCTATTCCTCTTGCAGGTTCAGTTGGAGCTTTTTGATAGGATGGTTGAAAATTTTGGTAGAGCCACTACTTGTTGAAATCGTGTTTCAGAGTTGACTCAAAGTACCTCATAGTTAAAGTTGTTTCTTTGAGATTTGAAGGAAAGTTATAAAGTAGAATAAGTATTTTTGTAATAGATTATGAGTGAATGGAAGGAGGGAACTATCCTATTGTTGCAAAAGTGTATTTAAGTAATTTTGAGAATCAAAATTCCTTCTAATCTTGCATATTGTTATATTCTAAATGTATGTTGGCATTTTAAATGATAGCAATTGTAAAGTTTTATTATAAGTTAATTGGAAATAAAGTTTCTTCTTCCTTGTAATATTAATGTTAGTAAAATCATATGGACATCTTGTTGAAAACTAAGATAATAGCATTTTTATTTACATTTTAGTGAAAGAAATACATAACTATTTCTTTTAGCAAAGACCTAGGAATAACTATGAGTTATTTCCTGATCTAACCTATAAAGAAATAAAGATGGCTAATTCTCTTTAAATTTAAACTTACCTTATTTTCCAAATTATCCATTTACTCACTATTGGGAGGAGACAAACTAAAATTTATAATTTCCCCTTTGATTCAAATATTTATATGTTATGGTTAAACATTTTGGATTAGTAATTCCTATTATAGATATATAATCATAAATATATAATATTTATATATTTATAGACATTTAAGATTGACTAAAATAAATATAAATAAATAAAGAATTTAATCATTTCTTTATCAAAGTATTCTAGATTCATTTAATTGGATATTTATGTAATAATAAACTATATATGTGAGACATATATATTTTATGCTATTTGTAGATAAAACCAGAATTAAATAAATGGACTGATTATATATTTATTTATGTATCATCAGATTGCTCAAAATATATATATATGTGTGTGTGTGTATATATATACACATACGTATACACACACACATATATATATAGTAAAAAAAACATATTTTTTTCAAAAAAATAAAATCAAACAAAATAAAAAAAACATATATTAGGGCACGTTGCTCTGGCTCACGGGGGATCCTCCCACACGCACTACCTGTTTCATAGAGAGGAAGGGTCAAGGGAGCCGGCCTCCCCACCCCTGACGGTCGCGCCTGCTGCTACAGGACGTCGACCTGCCACAAGGGGGGGGCGGCTGACCTCCCGCCTCCTCTTCCCTTCCCCCTTTACCCCTTCTCCCGCCACTTGAGTCGCGACTTTCGTCTCCTCCGCACTCGACCAAAACCAAAAAAAAGGGTCACCTATCCTCGTGCGCGTTGCGTCAGCACCGCTCTCTTCTCTGCCCCGTCATTCCTCCTACCCCCAATCGCCTCCCACAGTGACCTTCGCCCGTATAAAAGGTAAGAACAATGCCCTCTTCCCCTTCTCTTTTGAAACCCTAGCAAAAAAAATGCAGTATTATTATATAACAAAATATAAAAATAATAACATAGTAATAAAAATATAAATAGTATAAAAATTCCAAGGGTGGATGATAAATTTTCATGGAAGAAGAAGAGTATATTTATAAGTTTTAATTTCAATAGATTTGATTTATTTGTTTAAACATATATGATTTTATGGATTTCAAATCCTATCCAAAATAGTTTAGTTGCTAGTGTAGACTTTTGGTATAGTATTTTGTAGAAAACAATTATTAGTTAAGTGAATTAGTAATTAATAGATTTAGATTAAGGTTTAAATTAGTATTTGAGTGGATTAATATATGATTGTTTTGGGGTTAGGTGTTTTAAAATTTCTTTAAGAGTGAAATTATTAGGATTTAAATATAGGTTAAATTATTAAAGTTCTTTTGTTAAAAAAAAAAAGATTTTTGGAGAACTTTGGTATTTGAATTCACTAATGAAGATTTTGGAATTAGTAGGACATTATTATGTTATAGGTGTAAAGATAAAAATATTTAATGTATTTGGATGTATTTTTTTATAGGGGAAATGTGGATATGTGTGAGGAAGATAAGATGTTCTTTTAAACCTCAAATACACAAAGGAAGGATCCAAATTGATTAACTATTTACGAAAATGGTCAATACACAAATGAATCAATCGATTGGAAATGAGAATAAAGAGGAAAACCTTAGATTCCCGTTCTGAGAGGGAAAGTATGTAATCTATTTGAATTGATTAATAAAACTTAATTGAATTGAATTGAAGACAAGTACTAACCTCAAAATGTAACATATCTGAAGAATATTATTTTCGGGTGTCTGTACCGAGTTTCTAGGAATTCTGCAACCGTATCTGGAACAGAAACGTAAAGACAGAGAAAACCTAGAAATATTTTCCAAATCTAGCTCAGGTCCAATTTTGACCCAAAAATGAATGTCACCTTTGACCCAAAAAGTCTGATTCTGACCCAGAAAGTCAGATTCTTACCCAGAAAGTTTGATTCTGATTTGCACAGTCTGACAGAAAATCTATTTTCGGATCCTAATAGTTTGTTGAAAAGGGTATCTGGATCTACACTCCAATTCGATGTTCTGAACCTGTCCTTGCAAGAAAAATGGTTTATTTCTTGAGGGGAGGGGTTTTCCTTGGTCAAACCCCAATTTTGGAATTAACCTTATAATTGAATTGCAATTGCATAGATAAACAAAGTAAATGAACAAATTCACCTTGCTTGTATAGAAACCTTTGTGACGGATTCAAATCCATGGATCCACAAGTATATATGCACCAAATGGGTGTAGAATGTAGAATGTCGAATGTAGGATGTATCAAATCAATTTCTTATAGATCTTCAAAACCAATCTTGAATGGATATTTGAATAGGAAGAGGCTTCGAGGAATTTGGATGGAGAAATCTTCAACAAGAGGGCTCCATAGAGCTTGAATCCTGCAAAGGCTACTAATGGACCTCCTAGATGAATTGAATGATTGAAGGTGCTTGAATTCTTGATAGTAGATGATTGCTTCTTAGATTTATTCAAGTCTTTCTTCTTAGCTTGACCTTCACACTTATATTTCACTTTGATCATTCTTGCTTGGTTGATGATTTATGGTTCTTTTTTTTTGTTAGAGAAAATGAGAGGAGAAGGCTTCCTTAGATATGAATATAGGGCACAATATTCTAGAGAGGCCTACATAGTAGAATTAAATTACAATTAGACCTATATCCCTATAAGTGAACCTATATTAAATATAATTTCAAGAGTCATTGCCCCAAAGACCGAAATAGCCGACCCGAAAGAGGGAATTAAATCTTTCCAAAGCCCGACATCTGGAAACCCTGGAAACTTGAAACTTGGACTCTGGGTCAATCAAGGTCAACTCTGACCTAGGTCAGGGTTTAGGTTGACCTTGACCTAGGTCAGGATCAAGGTCGACCTTGACCCAAAAAAGGTCAACTTTGACCCTGGGGTCAAGAATCTCTGATTTGCAAGTTAAAATGCCAGAAAGAGGCCGGAGAGAAGTGGAAAATGGGGCAGAATAGGGGGAAAAGCCATATCCAAGTCAATGACCCATTCAAGGCACTTGAAATTACCCCAAACCACTTACTCGGAGGGCTAAACTAGTCCAAAATGGAAGTGCTTCCATTTTTCGATGATACATTTAGCCCCCAGGGACTTAAGTTTTTGTCAACCTAAGATTACAATAAGAGAGACATCACCAGTCAAAGGAAAGGAGAAAGAGAGAGAGAGGGTGTGATTACCTTTCCCAATAAGAAATTATGTCCCATTGTGAACCACACAAGGAAACAGTGCAACTGGAAAGACGGAGTTGAACCGCCTAGTGAATGTGGCTACTCACTAGTCAACCCATCAGGGAGATCCGGTCTTAAGGACACCTTCCAACCTTAAGGGATCAAAAAATTATAAATTGAAACTGGAGGGATCAAGAGATCCATAAAAATTTAAACTAGAGGGATCAAGAGATCCTATAAGGTAAAAATGCATGCTTTAAGGATTAGTCTTTAATCCATAAAGGGAAAAAGTTTTAAGTTTGAAAATATTTTGAAAGTGCGTGTGTCCAAAAAGTGAGTAGAGTGTATGCCCCCACATTAAAGTCTTTGCTAACACTTTAACAGGAGAAATGGATTTAACAGAAACATAAACAACTCTACTGATTATGTTTTCACTACGAGATGCCCCCAAATGAAGACAAATCAAGGGAAATGCCACATAAACATAAAAAGAACACATAAGGGATCTACCTACAGTGGGGTCAGTATGATCATAAGATTATATATATATATATATATATATATATATATATATATATATATATATATATATATATATGATACTATAGAAAATGAATTGATATCATTCCCCTAAAGAAATAAGAACTACAATCACAGTGGAGGAAATAAAATGCACGATTTACGAAGAAGAGTCTTTTCGGACCACAACATGGAGACCAAGAAGAATCAGTGCTACCATGTCGCAAATCCAAGTGGACTACACAATGAAAACATTTACAAACAATAGTACTAGTACAACATAACATGAAAACAACATATAGAAGAATAGAGATACGTATGGAGGAATTTTACAATAGGATTGGTTCCTTTATCACTTTGCACCAACAAAGTGACAAGGGTCATATAAAAGAATCTAACAAACATTTAGTAAACACATTATGGGAGAAGTACAACACAACAGACAAACACAAAAAAATGCTTCCATGAAGGACAAGCCAATCAAGTGCATCATTTACTCTCCCTATCTCAGTTTATATCTTTTAGGGAAGGTGGGAAACTCGCAAGAGGGACTATATCCAACATAGTAGGACTAATAACCAGTTCCAAACAAGGATCCTCTTGAGAATCATGATGTTCAATACTAGGTGTAATTATTAATTGACTTGAAAGAATATGGGTTAAATATGTATCAATATTGATGGTCTCATATTCATCACTAGGATCGATAGGATCATCAAGATTATCTTCCTCATCAATATTAATTAAAATAGAATCTAGAATGCAGATAGAATCATCATTAATATTAACTTCTTCCAACACATCAGGCATAGGCTGGTCAAAAGAAGGTAAAGAATTTGGAAGAACAAAGGCATGGCCCTAGCTTTAGCCCTACACTTCTTACGATGTTCATTATCAAATCAGTTATGCTTCGCTTTGTTTGACACATGTTGAGAACTAGGAGGAAAAATAGCTCGTTCTTTCACAAGCTCGAGAGGAGGATTTTTAGTAGGCTAAGAAGTGACATTGGGAGGTTGAGTAATAGAACTAGAAGTAATGGATAAAGGAGGTATAGAAGGAGTGGGAAAAATACCACGGTTAAGATATATTTGAGGCATGTTTAACTCGACAATCTTGCGATGTTTATAGGATTGATATGAACAAAGAAGGTTATTAGGGTGAGGAGGACATGAATTAGGTAATGAAGGCCAAAAGAAATCAAGAGTAGCACAATCTCTAGGCCTAGAAGGTTGATACAGACTATGATTAATCATTTTCACTTCTCCATTGTGAATGAGCTTAATACACTTATGAATAGGAGAAGAAATGGCATGCATGGCAGTTAACCAAGGCAAACCAAATTTGACTTCAAACTAACTAGAAGTAGGAATGACAGTGAAGGTAGTATCTACAACTTTACCACAAAGCTCAACAGGAAAATTAATATAACCAAGTGAAGGATAGAGAAAATCATTACAAGTTTGGATCCATGCATCTGATGTATCATAACAATCACGTTGTAGGTTTTTATCAGTAATGACATTTATTAAAGATGTGGGATCATCAAGACAACCACATGTAGGTATCTTAGAAATCCTAGCATAAGTATAAAGGGGATCATCAGGAGCAATAGTCTCAAAATCATCAAAGGTGATTGATAGTTACCTAGGTTGTTTATCCTTAGTTTGTTTCTAAGGTTTAGGTGGAACTTGAAGTTGAGATTGAAGTGGAGGAACTTGAATAAGAGGTTGAGATTGAGGCTGGGGTGGAGATATAGGTTGAGACAAAACAACATGCTCTAGATGATTGAAAATATGATTGAGATCATCCATCTTTGAATCATAACCAATATCCACAGCAGATGGTTGAACAATAGTATTAGTATCATGTGTAGGTAATGGATTCATATAGATTTGAAGATTTTGATTAGGAGGAGAGACAGATTTTTTCCCACTACCATAAAAATAATCAATAGATAAAGCATTAGAATCAATTAAGTCTTGAATCTTATGCTTTAGAGAATAACACTTCTCAATATCATGGCCATGCCACTAGTATAATTAGCACCTTTTTTTAAAAAAATTTGGTCAAATTTTCTACCTAGATTGGTCGAACGATCCACAAATGGTCTTGTCGCTATTTTTCTAGTCAAAATTTTGACACATCATTGTTAAGGTTGAATGCTCTACGCCAATCTTGGTTGAAATTGACATCTGCAATTGGCATGTTTATTTGTCTAACTTTTGACCAATGTCAGTCAAAATGTTTGGCCCATCCGACCAAGATGCCAAACCCACGATGCTAAATTTTGATACAGAATGGTCGATATGTAGACCAGTCTTGCTGAGGGTTTCGACCAAAGTTAGTAAATATTTTGACCAATATGGAATGTTAAAAAAAACACTTAAAGATAAATATCCAGAGTAATCACCAATGACATCCTAGCTAGTGATTAGTCTAGATATTTATATTCAGGTGTTACTTTGCACTAATATATATGGATGTGTATTTTGTTAGGTTACTTTAATATTAGAATAATGGTTTATTATGAACTTATTTGATACTAGTTACTAGGTGTTAAATGAGGCAAGTGCAAACATTTTAATATATTTTCATAATTAAATAATAAAATTTTCATATACTAGTGTTCTTCATATTCAAAACAACATTACATGATTTATTATTGTAAGCCCCCTCTGACTTATGCATCTAGAAAATGAAACTACAACCTATTGGGATTGAGACAAACCTTATAAAACAACAACAACTAAGAAGGATAGCTTTCCAACAGCTACTGAATACAAGGTCCTCCAACCATTTCCATAATGATAACATTCAACCTACACTCATAAAAACTAAAATTTAATCACAAACCTCATAGTTTTTCTTCCTCATCTTCTCAAGGAATGGAGAATTCTCAAGTTGCTCCTTATTAGTACCAGTAATGTAGTAAATATCTTTCTGGTCCTTCTTCATTCTTGATATGTTGGAGCAGAGCCCCAAACTATGTCAAAAATGACTCTCTAGGGATCCACAATGCCCCTATTCCCACACAATCTAGGGCTCTACTAAAGAGTTCCCAAAACCCACATTCACGGGACTAGGTATTCCACTAGCCTTCAATACCCAAAAGGGCAAAATAGGACACAACTAGAACCAAATAACCCAGGGATGGAAAAAAGGTTCTACCTATATTAGATAATCATAATAGATGAAAAGAAAAACAAATCCCTTACTAAGATATCTCTGAGATTCAAATTAGACACCTAAACCAAAATAGGGCTACAAGGAGAAAATATGGATTTCTAAGGGAAAATTACTTGGAACTCCACCACAAAAAGTCATAACCACCCCTAAAGTCTCCAATCCATCCACCAACAACACCCTCCAAGCTAGGGATCTTGATCAATCCCCTAACTCCTACTATCCTCAATTCTCTCCTAGGCCTAATAGGGATAATAGGTCACTTTTCCAAAGAAACTACTTGAATCTCTATTTAGTTTGTCATCCCACAAATTTTAATACTTGTGGGATCTTGAAAAACTCCTAAATCCAAGGATTTAGACTTCCATTCTACCCCTGGCCCGAGTTGTGCCTAAGAAGCTCAATTATGGACAGTCACATATGAATGCTTGTCCAAAAGATTCAATCATTTCTCCCTCCATAGACTGCCTCCTGATCTAAGACCTCCAAATTATTAAATTACATCTTCCCCCCTTTCTCTCCCCAAAGGATTAGGATTTTCCCATGGTGGAGTCTCTGGGAAAGAGGAATTTAGTATCGAAACCCTAGTTAGGGCCTTCCACAGACCAGTGAGCAATTATAATTTGATAACTTTCAACCCCCTGCACTTCAAGACCTCAAAAAAATTGGAACATTCAACCAAGACATTGGATCAATTTTTCCAATCATTCAATGGTGCATTGGGATCCGTATAGAACTGTACAACTCTGAAATACAATTAGAAAAATAGAAAATAGTTTGGATTTTATTGATTTCAATGCAAAAAATTTACAAATTGTCCACTCCAACCTTGGAGAAGGGTTTTTAAACCATTAAATATCATTCCCAAGTGGTTCCAACCAACAAAAGTGGTTTTGAACATTGGGATTCAAAAGTTGCTCTATGCAACATTGACAACTTTTGACAACTTTTTGCAAAAGTTGTCAATTATAACTAAACTTGTAAATTTAGGTGTTTTTACACCATAGGTGATCTTAGAAGGCCTAAAATGACATTCCTACCCTTCCTTAGGTCCCCTAGACTATTCTAGCCTACTCTACCCAAGATTGTCCAAATTGACTAAGGTGGACAACTAAGTTTATAACATCACTTAGTGTCCCCTTGTCTTACA
>MU223054.1:1734761-1745271 GCA_018584345.1 Thuja plicata | reverse complement strand
ATCCTCACAATTTCTTTGAAGAACAAACTTGCAATTGCTGATGCATCATTAGTACTTTTACAAGGGATAAAGTGGGCCATTTTACTAAACCTATCCACTACAACATAAATACTATCATACCCCTTTTGTGTCCTAGGAAATCCCATCACAAATTCCATGCTGCAACTCTCCCAAGGTCTTGTAGGAATAGGTAGAGGCTGGTATAGTCCTGCATTTGTGGATGTACCCTTGGCTCTTTGATAGATTGTGCATGTCTCTACAATCTTCCTTACTTCAGTATGAAGTTTAGGCCAATAATAGAACCTTCTCACCTATTCCAATGTCATGTCCAAACCAAAATGTCCTCCCATGCTACCTGCATGTTTCTCTCTAATGATGTTCTCCCTCATTGAACATTTTGGAATACATAACTGGTGTCCCTTGAACAAGAGTCCATTTTGAATCAAATAGTCTACATACTCTACATGGTAAACCTCAGAAAAGTCATAACACACCTTATAAATATCTCTGAAATCATCATCATCCTTATACATGTCCTTCAATGAATCAATCCCTACACTTTGGAGTTGGATTTGTTGCACAACTAAAGTTCTCCTGCTCAATGCATCTGCCACCTGATTGGAAACTCCCTTTTTATGTTTGATTGAAAATGTGTAGACTTCTATTGATTCCACCCACTTTATGTGTTTGTGGCTTAGTTTCTCTTGGCTGTTTAAGAAACTTAATGCTTGATTGTCTGTGAAGACAACAAATTCTTTTGTAAGGAGGTAGTGCCTCTATTTCTTCAATGACTAGACTAAGGCATATAGTTCCAAGTCATAAGAGGAGTATTTCCTCTTTTCTTCATTTAGTTTCTCACTAAAAAAGGCTATAGGCCTCCCTTCTTGGCTCAAGACAACTCCCATTGCTAGGTTAGAAGCATCACATTCAATAGTAAATATCTTTGTAAAATCAAGAAAGACTAGGATAGGCTTCTCCATTACCTTTTTCTTCATCATTTGGAAGGCTTATTCTGCATCTTTTTTCCACACAAACTTGCACTTATGTCCACCCTTAATGGTTTCAAGGATAGGAGCACACAACTGACTAAAATTCCTATTGAATTTTTTGTAGAAAGATGCAAGCCCATGAAAACTCCTGACTTATGTCATTGTCCTAGGAGAAGGCCAATTCCAGATGGCTTCTACCTTCTCAGGGTCCATTTTTATTTTCCCTCCTAAGACCACAAATCCCAAATATATGAGCTCTCCCTGCATAAAAACACATTTCTCCAAATTGATGAAAAGCTTCTCTTCATGTAGCCTCTTTAGGACCAAGTTAAGATGCTCCAAATGTTCCTCCTTACTCTTGCTAAAGATAAGGATGTCATCAAGGTATGCTATGAAATTTTTTCCAAGGAATGGATTAAGAACCTCATTCATGAGCCTCATGAATGTGCTAGGAGCATTGGATAGGCCAAAGGGCATTACCCTCCATTCATACAAGCCTTCATTGGTCTTAAATGCAATCTTCCAGTCATCTCCAGCCCTAATCCTTATTTGGTGGTAGTCACTCTTCAAATCCACCTTACAATAGTACCTTTCCCCTCCTAAGTGATCCAATAGATCCTCTATCCTAGGCATAGGAAATCTATACCTAATTGTGATTATATTTATGAATCTAGAATCAGTGCACAATCTCCATGTGCCTTCCTTCTTAGGGGCTAAAAGAGGAGGTACTGCACAAGGATTGAGACTCTTAGTAATCAAACCCTTATCCAAGAGTTCTTGAATCTATCTTTCCATCTCCTTATTATGTTCAGGAGTCAACTTGTATGCTTCCTTATTTGGTAAGGTTTCTCCTGGGATCAAGTCTATGCTGTGACGTATGTCCCTGATTAGGGGTAACTCATTTGGTAAGTCTTTGGTCACAATGTCCTTATACTGGTCAAGTAGGTCTGCAACTTCTTTAGGGCCTACTCTTCTTAGGGGTTTTACTTCTTTCTCAACCTTCTTAGGTCTATCATCCTTGGGAAAATTACTAAAGCATAGCAAGGGGTCTTTTCTTCTTTCAAAGTTTTCAAAAACTCTTTTTCTCCTACAAACAAAAATTTAGGATCTTTTTGTTCCTCTGCAAAATTAGACAGTGGTAAGAATGTTACCTTTTCACCTTTGTGGTTGATTGTGTAGGTGTCCAATCTCCCATGATGATGAGCCTCCACATCATACTGCCAAGGTCTCCCAAGTAGCAAATGGCAGGCATCCATTGGGACAATGTCACAGAGAACTTTATCCTTGTAGTTTCCACGTTGGAGTTCCACCCAAGCCTGCTCCTCTATGACAGTTTGTTCTTCTTAGTTAGCCATGATACCTTGTAAGGGTTTGGATGTAGCACCCTTCTCAACTTTAGTTTCTTTACTACTTCTTCTAACACCAATTTTTCCATAGACCCACTGTCAATCACCATCTTGTAGACTTTGTCTCCCACTTTGCATGTGGTTCTGAATAAGTTCTTCCTCTGAGGTGGCTCTTGAGTGTTTGGATCCTTCAATAGTGTCCTTTTCATCACAAGGACTTCTCCATCCTCAGGTGGTGCATAAGACCCATTTGTATTGTCTCCATGGTTCTCTTCTTCTCTAACCATGTTTTCCCTTCTCTCTGCATGATTTCTTTCCTTCTCTGGACACTTGGATGCTAAGTGCCCTACTTGGTTACATCTGTAACACCTTGGAGGTCTTGAACTTCTTCCTCAAAATCTTCCCCTTGAATCTCCTCTCCTTCCTCTATAGGAGCCTCTAGAACAATCTTCCCCAAAGGAGCTCTCCTAACTGGTTTCTCCAAAATTTCTAGGAGCTTGTCCTCTCCCATTGTTTGTCCCTCTTCCTCTACTACCAAATTCTCTCTAGCCTCTGCCTCTTCCACTTTGCTCTTGTCTCCTCTTAAGTTTTTCTTCAACTTTCAGTGCTAATTGATAGCACTTTTGGACAGTAGTAGGGGAACACAAACTTAGTTCATCTTGGATGTTTATCCTCAATCATTGCAGATATCTAGCAAGCTTGACACTCTCTAGATCAACCAACTTAGATTTCATGGTAAGATTTTGGAATTATTTAGTATAACTTGAGATGTCCATGTCTTTCTGCCTTAGGGTTTGTCTCTTCTTATGGAGTTGAACTTCATAGTCTTTAGGCACATAGGTTTCCTTCACCAAGGTCACCATCTTCTTCCAAGTGCTTAGTGGATTCTTTTCCATCTTCACCCTCTCTATTTGAGTGAAATTCCACCAAGTTAGGGAAGATCCCTTTAACTTGGACTTTTCTATCTTGACCTTCTGATGCTCTGGTATCTCCTCACAGTCAAAGAAACTAGTGAGTTCATCAATCCTATCCATGAATTATTCTAGATCCATCTTCCCATTGTAGACATGTAGGTCAAGTTTAGTATCCATGGTCCTTCTCTCCATGGATTTCAAAGTCTTCAAGAGCAGCATTTGTTCTACAGTGATTTCTTCTTCTTCATCCTCCTGCTAAGGGGTCTCTTCATCACTCCCCTCCTCTTCAATTCTAGAGTTCCCACTACTCCCTTTTTCTTACTTGTTCCTTGAGCCTTTCCATTTCCTGCCTCATCAACTTCCTCTCTGCATCATGCTTTTTCACCACCCTTAGTAGTTCAGCATTGGTCATCCTATTAGGAAGTTCACTTTCATCTGCTCCTTTAGACATGCTTGCAACTTGTCTTCTTCCAAACATCTACTAGTTTCTCTGAGACCACTTGGAGCAGAGCCCCAAACTATGTCAAAAATGACTCTCTAGGGATCCATAATACCCCTACTCCCACACAATCTAGGGCTCTACTAAAGAGTTCCCAAAACCCACATTCACAAGACTAGGTATTCCACTAGCCTTCAATACCCAAAAGGGAAAAATAGGATACAACTAGAACCAAATAACCCAGGGATGGAAAAAAGGTTCTACCTATATTAGATAATCATAATAGATGAAAAGAAACACAAATCCCTTACTGAGATATCTCTGAGATTCAAATTAGACACCTAAACCACCATAGGGCTACAAGGAGAAAATATGGATTTCTAAGGGAAACTTACTTGGAACTCAATCATAGAAAGTCTTAACCACCCCCAAAGTCTCCAATCCATCCACCAACAACACCCTCTAGGCTAGGGCTCTTGATCAATCCCGTAACTCCTGTTGTCCTCAATTCTCTCTTAGGCCTCATAGGGATAATAGGTCACTTTTCCAAAGCAACTACTTGAATGTCAATTCAATTTGTCATCCCAACATTTAGAATACTTGTGGGATCTTGAAAAACTCCTAAATCCAAGGATTTAGGCTTCCATTCCACCCCTGGCCCGAGTTGTGCCTCAAAAGCTCAATTCTGGACGGTCACATATGAATGTCTGTCTAGAAGATTCAATCATTTCTCCCTCCATCGAATGCCTCCTGATCTAAGACCTCCAAAGTCTTAAATTAAATCCTCCCCTCTTTCTCTCCCCAAAGGATTAGGATTTTCCCATGGTGGAGTCTGTGGGAAAGAGGAATTTAGTATCAAAACCCTAGTTAGGGCCTTCCACAGACCAGTGAGAAATCAATTTGATAAATTTTGATCCCCTGAACTTCAAGACCTCAAATAAATTGGAACATTCAACCAAGACACTAGATCAACTTTTCCAATCATTCAATGGTGCATTGGGATCCGTACAGAATCATACAACTCTGAAATATAGTTAGAAATACAGAAAGCAGTTTGGATTTTATTGATTTCAATACAAAAAATTTACAAATTTTCTACTCCAACCTTGGAGAAAGGTTTTTCCACCATTACATATCATTCCCAAGTGGTTCCAACCAACAAAAGTGGGTGTGAACATTGGGATTCAAAATTTGCTCTATGCAATATAGACAACTTTTGACAACTTTTTGCAAAAGTTGTCAATTATAACTAAAATCATAAAGTTCAGTGTTTTTATACCATAGGGGATCTTACAAGGCCTAAAATTACATTCCTACCCTTCCTTAGGTCCCCTATACTATTCTATCCTAATCTACTCAAGATTGTCCAAATTGACTAAGGTGGACAACTAAGTTTATAACATCACTTAGTGTCCCCTTGTCTTACATTTTAGGACTTATTGAAAACCTTGGATCTAAGATCCAATCACAACCCTAACCCTTATTTTTTGGATCCACTGATGTTCTTGTAATGCATGAACTTGAGGGAGCTCCTCCACCATATGTACTAGTCGAGCAATGTTAGTTTATCGCCAGAATTTGTGCTATTAAAATAGACAGAGAATACCAGTATAAATGAGTAGTATGAAAATTTTAATGATTGGAAATATAGAGTAACACCTTAGTAAGATACTCATCCACAGTCAAGAAAAAAAATCGTATGGTTTCAAACTGGGCACTAGCAGTCACCTTTCAAATCTCAGAAGCTTTGCAAGCTTGTTTTTGTTTGATGCATCCTCGATTATACCTAACTTGATAGATTTTCCAAACTCATTCTAGAATTTGGTGTACTTTCCCTTTTTCTCCAAATATATTTCTGAGTCAGCATCAGCATTAAACATATCATTTAGTACATCAGCATTCGATGACTTCCTAGACAGAGTAGTTCAATGACTACAATAAGTGTATTTCCACCTGATGCCCAAGCCTATAGAAATGTGAAATTGTGAATAACTGAATATGTCTTTACCTAATTTCAAATGATGTGTCTATCTATCCATATGCTTGCATTTTTGACCAAATTGTTGCTATTACTAAGGAAAACTATCATCTGAAGTTGACAATCTAATAGTAATACTACAAATCATTTTGTCCTAGTATGAGTGATAACATTATTAAAAACCAAAAAAATCAGGATTGTTAAATGATTTAGCATTCAAAAAATTATGGCTTAAAATCCTTTTGATGTCTTATCCATGCTCTTCAAGTCTATTGTTAAAGACCCTTTTATTATCATCCTAGCAGACGCATTCAAAATATTCTTAAAATAGACTAACCAAACTTTAAATTTGCAGTTCACAAACCTTTGAAAGTGAATGGTAGAATTTGGAATATTCTTCATCAGTGACCTCCTTCAGATTCTGAAGCTAGGCTTCCTTGACATCATTTAGAAGCTCCCACTCATATGTCATTTCCTTAACATTTTTAGCCTTAGGCTCTGGATGTAAGTGGTACAGGCAATAAATAAGTATAAGAGTAATATAAAAATTCCCTATTTTCCACATCATCTGATGCTCAACAAACTAACTAAAAAGGAATTGTAAGGAGTCAAAGTTTAAAAAAATTATTCACTTGTATTTGGTTGACAAAACAATTAGGAGGATTTATTAGGCATAAAATACCATACTAGATTTAGTTTCCTCATTTGATTCTTCTTCAGAGCTTTCACCTGCGAGAAGAGAATATCGAGTTAATCAATCTAATCAAATTGATATGAAAATCCATATAATCACATTATATTTTCTCTACTACAAGCTAAAACTTAACAAAGTTTATGCTAAGATAAGCCTATGTTTGTTGCCAAAACTAGCATAGGTGTCATAACAACACAAATTTGAACTTCTATGAAGACCTATTTTATTTTTCCATAGTTTTCAAAAAGTCAAATGAAAACAAATTAATTTTACTATATTTTTAAGTTCATAGTTTAACAACAATTTTACTTACTCTTCAAAATAAAAAAAACAATGCCCCTTATTATGTCAAGATCCCCTACCTGACATGACGACATCATTAGCCAAAATAGATGAAGATGGCTCTTTGACAGTACACTTATGCATTGGTGTGTTAGTTACCTTGCCAACTGTTCATTGCAATTAAAATAGAACTATCGATAATGACTTTTGTCAATATGTCACACAACATTATTGTAGAAACCTTTTCATTTATTTGAGTGTTGTTATTCTGTATTCGTATATGCTCTATAACTCATATGGAAAAATTAGTATACATACATATTAGCATAGTCCCCTGAAAATTGAAAACTCTCGATGCTCTTATGTCGTAATTTGTATTTGGAATCTGGATCTAATTAAAGTCTCTTATGATTAGATGGTATATTTAATAATCTCTTCACAGGCTTTGAATTATGATTATTGTGATTTCTACACAATTTGACTAGATTGTCCAACTTTTTTGCACCTCATTGTCATGTTTTTGAGCCATACAAACATTATATCCAATGATATTTCTGTTTCATTTTAGGCATTATGTCAAACAACTCACTACCATGTCCATAATTTGACCATTATATACATATTGCAATCACCTTCTCAATCTTGAAGACTGGAAGGTGAAGCCCGACAATTGTAAGACCTTATCATTGCACTTAACCTAAGAAAGATGGATACAAGTGATCACAACGAGATGATTTCTTCTTTAATTGCAACAATTCCACTGAATGAGACAGAGGAAGAAGAGGTGACATCGTTGAAATAAACAGGAAGAGATGAGTGATTTTTTGTACAATGCAGATGAATATTGCTTGCAATAGATGTAATGTGAGAATGACAGGACACATTCTCTTTTGTTGGGATAAAATGCTATAGAAATCTTAACACCATGCAAAGCCATCATCTACCACATGTCCCATGTACATGACATGTGGAAGTATTGACAAGCTAGGTGGATTGTTTATGAATGCTACGTGCAAATTAAATATTGTTAACATATATTACTACTCTGTGTGAGGAAATGGGAGTCCAAAGGAGCTGATTTAACACTTCACCTACTCAAAAACACAAACCAATGAAATAATCCAGATTAGGCCAAGAGAGGTTGACGCATTCAAAAAGACAATACTTACAAAAAATGAAGCCGAATCATGCCAGACAAGTTGACTATTGGCCCTTCCATTTTTTTATTTGATAGTTACCTGATAGTGACACAATCAAAATGCACTTATGAGAAAAGACCTAGAATGAATGAAATTGATTAAATAATGAAGGTATATTAGTTTGAGCTTCACTTGGTTTTGAGAATACTTTAATATTCTCTACTTAACAATGCCAACCACGTGAAGGTGGAAGCTCATCTGGCCTCACCCCTCCCCCTAACATCAATCTAAATTCCACATTAACATCTAATTACACACTTCATTCATCCATTTATGAACTATAACATTCAATCAATACAATCACATAACATTCATTAATACACAACACTGATCAAGAATTCATTAACACATAAAAATATTCATTAACATGACATAAATTCAATATTAATATGCAACATTCATAGATAATTACTTAAAACAACGTTCTTTCATTATCCAACAAAGTTAATCAAACAAGTTTTATCAAAGAGTATTTTTAAGAAATCATTTCTTTTTTGGGGTTTTCTTAGATTTCTTTTGGAAAAGGATGATAGGAGCATCAATATCTTCCACCTCCTCTTGTGGCTGTGATCTCAAATTATGACGCTTCCTCATGTTTTGAGGAGCACAAGGTTGTTGCACTAAAGGGGGGTCTTCTGCAATAACAAGTAAATGAGTTAAATTCGCATACTTTTTTTTATTGTTACATGTATTTCATTAACCAGTAGAACATAACATACATTTTTCTTTACCTGGAAATGCCACATCATGTACAATAACATTTTGATCTGCCACCACCTCAACATGCTCAACATGCTCTAAAATATTCAAAAAAAGGTTACATAGCCAATTGCAATTATAGATGTTAAATTCTATTAATAATTACGTAGTTTATTCCCAATAGAAAATTAATACCTCCACCACTGTGATACACATCATGGCCTTCGTCACACCCAGGTTTTGTGATAGGATTTGAAGGCTGCAATGAAATTTCATGCGCATTGTTATCATGAAATAGTCAATTTATGTTCGAAATTAAATATTCAATTTGATTTACTTTTCATTTGACCAATTTACCTGTGTCTCATCTGGTGCAGCAGATTCTTTGTTATGGATTTTGGATTCTTGGCATAGGCGTGCAGCCATGAGTTTATAGCCTTCCTTCAAGGCTATTCTTTTGTCTTCATCTATGGGCTCTACATTGAATTTTGTGCCCTATCTTTTTTGTTATGAACCTTATATATAAAAATTTGATATGAAATTCCAATGCTCCTACTTACAATTCAAGAGTAAAGTTTCATATAGCCACCAAAGCCAATTTTGTGTTGGCCAACCTTTTTAAATCTTGCTCCTGTAGCTTTTGATGTGTCTTTTAGCCTATGAAAAGTTTGAAACATGTTAGATTATATATTTACAAAGATCACTAATTAGTGCATGATTACATTCTACTTAATACTATCACAACATACCTTATTTTTTCATCTTTTGGTTGAATTCCTCTACCCTTTAGCCTTTTCTCTTTTACATCTTCCATTATTTCATTCCACTCTATCGGTGGAATCATAGGAGGACGCGTGTACTTTGGGTTATCCTTCAAAGCCCTTCTATATTGGTCCCTTGTAGTATTTATATGTTTGGATTATTTTTTAAGAATCAGGGCATTGTCAAAAGTTTTATTTCCAAAGAGGTCCTCTAAAGATTTAATGAGCTATTTTTTAAGTTAGCATCCTGTTCATTCCACCTTTTTTTGAAAAAGCAAAATTGTTAGATATCATAAATTTAATATAGTACAATAAATGGAAGATAATAAAAATATTTTACTAATATTATGAAAGTACCTACCTTTTATGTGTGGTGGGCCCAAATAGCTTTAATGTCATTTCAAAAAGAGTATCATAAAAAACATCATTTCCTACAAAAACATCATGGGACTATCAGTCCAAAATGAGTTATGTATAAGTAAACTACAATTGCACTATAAATAATAACAATTTTAAAGCACCTGGAAGCTTTGGTACTTTTAACGGAGTCATATTTTTCTTTTTCAACAACAATGACCCCACAAATGAACCAGTACTAGTAATACAGGCTGATCCAGGAAATGGTTGAGCTTCACTAGTACTGGTCTTTGTTCTTGTACTAGGTGTAGGTGTATCTATTAGTGCACAAAATAGTTCCATGTGTATAAAATTGACACAAGAAAAATAATCAATTCATGATTAGCACATAACAAAATATAGAAAAACAAGGTTTTACCAGTTGTAGCTGGTACAGAGGAAGATGTATGCAAGCTCCTTGTTGCGGACAATGCAGCCAACAATATCGTATTGTTGATCGAAGGAGGCATCTGCACTTCATCATGAGCTGAATAATACATTGTTAGCAAAGACATTTGCAATGGATAAAGATTAAATAGGGTACTAGAAGCATCCCAAACATAAGTTGAGTTAATAATGCATACAAAGGTTAAATGAATGGTTAAAGGTTTAAGGATTATTTACATGAAGGTTGTGCGCTACAACGCTCACCATATTGACCACGTTTCACAGATGTCAAAAAATCCTGTAAGAAGAACACATCATATTTTAGATCATGATCCATAAGATAGTATAAAATATAAACATCTATTGAACTTTAATTATTGCTTAAGATTAATTACTGCTTACATTCATATAATTGACTCTACGTAT
>MU223054.1:1708465-1719566 GCA_018584345.1 Thuja plicata | reverse complement strand
ATCTTCTTCCAATGAAATTGCAAGCCACCACCAAACATAGAAGGGAACACCATTAGGTTTTCATAGTTAAATACTTCATAGCATTAGAAACTCTACTTTAATTTACCACTTGTAAAATTTTGTATGTACCACAAGCACTTTCAATTTAGTAATAGAAACATTTTTTTTGGTTCAAGGATACACAAATTCCAAAGGTTTCTTGGAGATCATAGATAGCCTTAGTTTACTATATTTGTTTATGCCCCCTTATTCCTACTCTTGATATGTAATATGGACCTCTTAAATGACCAAATAAGAACCCCTTCCTACCATAAGTACCAAAATAAAATAGACCATTCTACAAGGATTCACAGTAACAAACAACACAGTCCATATAAAACAGTGATAGTTATTATATTTATGTTAAAATAAATGCTTGACATGTGTTATAGAGAGATATTCATGACTATTATAAAAAACTACGATGCATAAAATAGGGATCATGATTGATTCATGAAGAGAATAAGGAATAGTAAGAAAATTTCTTGAATGCAACACCAAAATAATATGACATCAAACATGAAAGAGGAAGACATTACTATTTTACTATCAAGAACATAGGACACCAATGTGATGAGGGCTGTAGAATAGTGTTATGGATTTTTGTTGTGAATATGATGAGTTACCATGGCTATCATGGAAGACTAGTATTGTGCAAAATTTTCATAGAGATTAGGTCCATGTTTTTGAAAGTAAACATGTCATGAAGAGATATATCTTCAAGTTTCAAATTAGTGAGATGAGTTTAAAGTATCATATTATGACCAATTGAAGTGAATGCATTGAAAATGGTGTTCAAGAGAAATTTGGAGTCAAGAAAAGATTGAGGACAATTATATTAAGCAAAACAGGGTCATTGTTATTCAAAAGTAGTGGGGTAAATTCTAATTCACAGTAGATCATTGCATGTTTGGTGTCTATCTTAGCCATTTTTTTATATTTACATTTTCTTATTTTTTGGTTAATTGTATACACAATTCTTTATTTTTCAAAAACACAAAATCGATCTAAAGGAGGGAGCTATAGTTTCACAACAAGAATGAGAGAGGAATCAATTACCTATTCACTCAATAGAGAGGTTATTTCAACAGGAGCAGCATTTTGACTTCAGTTTAAAAGAACTGGCATAAGCCACTGACAATTTTCATAAAAATGAGAAGCTTGGACAAGGTGGTTTTGGAACCATATACAAGATGAACCTCTATTCCCTGAAAGACATAGTGTTTCAATGGATTAGGAAATCTGTTTAAATAGACATAGAGAATTCTTATTTTGTTTTCATCTTTCAGGGAAGAACAAAAGATGGAAAGGAAATAGCAGTGAAAAAAAATGTCTGCGAAGTCAACACATGGTAATGAACAATTTATGAACAACATGAAACTTGTGGCCAATGTTCAACATCGAAACCTTGTGAAACTGTTGGGATGTTGCGCTGGGGGAGATGAAAGGTTGATTGTTTATGAGTATTTTCCCAACAAGAGCCTTGACACCTTCCTCTTTGGTAAGTTACACTTGGTTTCATGATTATTCCCTTTCTCATTGAGATTTTTAGTATTTCATTGTTGTTTGAAAGGCATGATAGTCTAAGACTTGGGATTGCAGATCCAGAAAAGTTTAGACTGTTAGATTGGCAAAAATGTTATAATATTATCCTTGGGATTGCATGTGGGCTTCTTTATCTTCACAAGGATTCACCGATGAAAATTATTCACAGAGATATTAAACCAAACAATATTTACTAGTGGGATTGGTCTCCATACAGAAAGGTAATATGTCCGTAAAGATTCATGTTTGTAGAAATTTACATGTATTGGTATGGCAATGTCCATTAGGACACCCTAGCTACATTAAAAATCTAGCTAGGAAACCCTAAAACTGAGAATGTAATGTCGTGTCCTCTAGAGTTTTTAAGGAAAATACCAGTATTAGGATGATGCACAATTCTCATGAAGCCCTTCCAGTATTCAGATGATGCACAATACTCATGAAGCCCTTCCTCCTACCTGTGATCCAGCTAAGATAGAATGAAGTGAGTTTGATCACTTTTTTTGTTTATATCCTGATTTGGTCAAAATTTCTACAATAAAATTAAATAAAGTTGAAATTTCAACCTTTTCGGGACATAAACAAAAAAAAAAGTGAACATCACAAGCCAAAATGGTCTTTGGTCAAAAATGAAGGTAAAAAATCAGGCCCAAATGTATTAGTGTGATGAAGATGATTTTGACAAAAGGCTTTCAGATCAAAGGATTTTGATGCCATTGTAGTAGGGAGAAGAGGTCAAATAGGAGGAAAAGTAATCATATTAGTACTTAACAACCTACTCATAATAGAATGTAAAGATTCAGAGAGAGGAGTAAACATACAATTCATATGGAAAGTAGTGGATGCAGAAGTGACATTGTTGGATGAAACAACAACTTGATCAACGACTGCATTCACGTGTTTATTTATCTTGACATAGTTGTTAGGTTTCTGAAACTTATTAGGATTAGGAGTGGCATCACTCTTATCAACTAGAACAGGAGCCATTGGAGTGTTGCTCTCAAATTGAATCACTTGTAATTAATAATGATGAAGTGTTGCACAAAGTTGTTAAAAAGAGGTAAATTCAGTAAGCAGAATCTTATCTCTAATTTCCTTTTGTAAATTTAAAATAAACATATGCTAAATATCAATATCAGGAACAGGATAAGAAATCTGAGCATACAAATTCTTAAATCTACCAATAAAATCAATCAATTTTTCCGTAGTGTTTTGTTTATAATACATTAAATCAGTTAAGGAAACTTGCGGACCAATGTTATTTTGAAATTGTTGGATAAAGGTATTATCAAGTTTAGGAAAAGAATCAATAGAATAAGGAGGTAAAGAACAATACCATTGCAAGGCCTTATCACGAAAAGTTCTAGTAAACAACTTGGCTAAAATCCTATCGTCATGAGCATAATCACTACAAAGGATTTGAAATGTTTTAACATGAGTAACAGGGTCTCCCTTACCATTTTAATTCTCAAGATGAGGCATATCGGCTTGCTGAGGGACAGTAGCATGGATAATGTCTAAGGATAAAGGACTACCCATATCACATCTGGGAATGCTAAATGTGGATTGGGTTAAGGATGCAAGTTGTTATTGTAAAGATGACACGGTTTGAGCCAAGCTAATGATTGTGGAATCATTAGAGGAAATAGGTGGCATAGAAACATTAGGAACACTAGGAAAAGTGTAGAAAGTGACAGGAGTGGAAGACACAACGGGTGGAACACTTCAACCCACAGTTGGAAGAGGATTGGCATAAGAAAAAGGAACACTATGGTAAGAAGGCTGTGAGGTAGGTAGAGACACCGGTGGAACACTCATAGGAATAGATATAATTGGAAGAGATGTAGTCATCAAAGGAAGAGTGTAAGTAGCAATGCTAGGTAAAGGAACGGAAGAAGGTTCCCCACTAGTGATATGAGGAGTGAATCCTAGATCTTGAGCCTCTTGAGATAAAGGTTTAACATTCAAATGCACAAGATGAGTGATACCACGCAAGAGATTAACACCTTGATCACTATCACGAAGGAATTTCTTAAGAGCCTCTATAGCTTGGATATAATCTTAATTATGGTTTTCTTGAATAAGCCAATTTCCCATTTTATCAAGTTCGGTTGAAAGTTTTTGGAATTGTTCAGGAGGAACTCTTAAAGAATCATCCTCATCATGAGATGAGTGAGAAGAGTTATGATTCGTAGAAGGATTGGAATCATGAGTGATCAAATTGTCACCCGGGATCCTAAGGAAAGAGAGGAAGACTCTGTATCAAAGGAACCCATAAGTCTACGACTTCTTATAATCAGGATACTATAAGTAGGACTAGAAGTAGTAAAGCTCATGCACCAATGCAATGCAAATGAACTAATTTAGGAAAGACAAGATTTTGATTTTAATTTTTGAAATGTAAATGCAAGAACATAAAAGAAATATAATCTAATATTCATGCAAGACCTAACATACAAATGTAAATCTAACACCAAAAAGAAAGATTTTTCTATCGCGGGTTCACCAAAATGTAAAGATAAAAATATATAATGTATTTGGATGTATTTGTTTTATAGGGGAAATGTGGATATATGTGAGGAAGATAAGATGTTCCTTTTAACCTCAAATACACAAAGGAAGGATCCAAATTGATTAGCCATAAGAAAATGGTCAATACTCAAATGAATCAATCGATTGGAAATGAGAATAAAGAGGAAAACCTTAGATTCCCATTTTGAGAGGGAAAGTATGTAATATATTTGAATTGATTAATAAACCTAATTGAATTGAATTGAAGATGAGTACTAACCTCAAAATGAAACAGATTTGAAGAATGCTATTTTCGGGTGTCTGTACTAAGTTTCTGGGAATTCTACAACCAGATCTGGAACATAAACACAAAGACAGAGAAAACCCAAAAATCTTTTCTGAATCTGGCTCAGGTCCAATTTTGACCCAAAAATGAATGTCGCCTTTGACCCAAAAAGTTTGAGTCTGACCCAGAAAGTCTAATTTTGACCTGCATAGTCTGACAAAAAATCTGTTTCTAGATCCTAATAGTTTGTTAAAAAGGGTATCCAGATATGCACTCCAATTCGCTATTATGAACTTGTCACTACAAGAAAAATGGTTTGTTTGTTGGGGGGGGGGTGGGTTTCACCTTGGTCAAACCCCAGTTTTGGAATTAACCTTATAAATAAATTGAAATTGCTTAGATAAGCAAAGTAAATGAACAAATTCACCTTGCTTGTATAGAAACCTTTGTGGTGGATTCGAATCCATGGATCCACAAGTATGTATGCACCAAATGGATGTAGAATGTAGAATTTTGGACGAAGGATGTCTCAGATCAATTTCTTGTAGATATTCAACACCAATTTTTAATGGATCTTTGAATAGGAAGAGGCTTGGAGGAATGTGGATGGAGAAATCTTCAACAAGAGGGCTCCATAGAGCTTGAATCCTTCAAAGGCTACCAATGGATATCCTAGATGAATTGAATGCTTAAAGGTGATTGAATTCTTGAGAGTAGATGATTTCTTCTTGGATTTCTTCAAGTATTCCTTCTTAACTTTTCCTTCACACTTATATTTCACTTCGATCGTTCTTGCTTGGTTGATGATTTATGGTTCTTTTTTTTGGTTAGAGAAAATGAGAGGAGAAGGCTTCCTTATGTATGAATCTAGGGAATAATCTTCTAGAGAGGCCTACATAGGAGAATTAAATTCCAATTAGACCTATATCCCTAGAAGTGGACCTATATTAAATATAATTTCAAGATACATTGCCCCGAAGACCGAAACAGCTGACCCGGAAGCGGGAATTAAATCTTTCCAAAGCCCGACACTTGGAAACCCCAAAAACTTGAAACCTGGACCCTGGGTTAGAATCAAGGTTGACTCTAACCTAGGTTAGGGTCAGGTTCGAGGTCAAACTTGACCCAAAAAGGTCAACTTTGACCCTGAGGTCAAGAATCTCAGATTTGCAGGTTAAAATGCCAGAAACAGGCCGGAGAGAAGTGGGAAATGGGGCAAAACATGGGGAAAAGCCAAATCCAAGTCAGAGACATTCAAGGCAATTGACATGACCCCAAACCACTTACTCGGAGGGCTAAACCAGTCCAAAATGGAAATGCTTCCATTTTCCAACAATACAATAGGGTAATTAACATATTAGCTTTTTTTTAGTTTAAATACATTAATAATTAGTAATTATTTTTAAGTTAACCATCTATATGATGTACTTGATTAATATAAGATCAAATTAAAATTCCATTATTAGAATTTTTTTATTTTTTTAAAGGGGATTATCTTTAGAAACGATACGTTGATGTATCTTTTATAATCGATTAATTAAATGTAATGAGTGTAGTGTAATAGGTTGATATTTAAACCTCTTAAAACAATTTTTTTATCTTTATGAATTGTATACTTTATAAAAAGATTTAATTAAAAGATTAATCAATAAAATTTAAAATTCTTAGATGTTTTGAAAATGCTTTAAGTATGGACTTAAGGAGGTTTTAATTATAGAGTATTATGAAAGTCTTTTTGTTGGAATTAAAATGATTGTCTAATTTGAACTTTAATAAAATCGTATATATTAGCATTTAATTAATGCTAGTTAGGAGCTTATTGGTATTAAGTAAAGATGATTAAAAATGAATTCATTTTTTATTTTTCTCCATGTGCCTAAACCTAACTTAGTTAGATTGTAGATACTAATCTAGTTAATATTACAGATTGACATTGAGTCTCAAGCACTCTTCAACGCCTAGGGGACCATACATAGTCATCGTAGAAAACATATGTCCACTCAAAGTTGTTCAAGGTTCTAAAATTGTATCTATATACCTAACTAGTAGTTACTTAGAGGCAAGTGTCCACAAAAACATAGTTATCTTTAATCTTTATGAAAAAAAAATTGTAGTTGTGTTTTTCCCAACTTTTGGGCATGACAGATAGCTTGCAGAATAATGAATGGATCTAGGTATCAAAATGAAAGGAATATGTCTCATTTTACACACATTTTGGGGTTCAAATCCTACGGTCTGACCTCAACAATCTAGAAGAAAGACCCCCCTGCATCCGGCCTAGAGAAAAATCAAGCAGAATTCTCTAGGACAAGACCTCAAATGGTGGCCTAGTCCCAAAAATTTGACCTAGTGTAGGCAATTTTCTTCAATTTTTTTCTAGGACTTAAGGGAGTGTGCCAGAAAGGGGTGGTGAAATCCATGGTCTATCAAGAAATCAAGGAAAATCCTGAGATCCAAAAATGAATATATAGGACCTAGGTGGAAGATGAATTATGTGAATAGATGGAAAATGAGAAATCAATCATAGAAGCTAGAGCCATCTTTAAATTTTGAACAAATAATGTCGATTTGAAGGATGCAAAAGTGCTAGTAGGATGTAAAATCAATGTGAGAGCCTATACATACTAAAATGAAGCTAAAAATGAGAACCTAATAAGGGTGTTTAATTTTTAGGACGGTAAATTTATCCCCCATTTTAGCATGATTGTGAATCTACCTCATGCTCATGCTAAAGTATCAGAAAGAGAAAGAGAAAGAGAAAGATCATGGGAAAATGACAAGGAGATAAGAAATCACTAAGTTTAAGGACATAATCTCCCAAACCAAGGATCTTAAATCGTACATCCATATGAAAGGATATAGAAAATAATAAAAAATTCCTAGATCTTACTAAGATTCCAAGTCAACTAGTTGAAGAGACCTTGCTAGATAAAATGTCTCAACCACTAGCATCATGTTCAGAAAGATATTTCAAGAGCACAAGTGGTCACATGAAAAGAATAAGAGCATACATCAAAGATAAGATAGGAATCCATGATCTGAACAAATAGAAAAGTGTGCTATGATATGGAATCATGGAGGAGAGATCAAGATAATCATGAATGACACAGGCTAGGAAATTATGTTGCACTAGGTGATCCATGAGAGAGAGAGAAAGAGAAACAAGTGTGATTACCTATCATAGTCAGGTGTTGTCTCATTTTCAATCATGCAAATAAAGAACCAAAAAACATGGAATTGAATGGTCTAGAAAGTTGTGTCATGCTAGTTCAATCCATCAAGGATCTATCCTTAAGGAAAGTTATCCAATAAGGGATCTGAAAAAGAATGATCTGTCTTAAGGGAAGGTAAGCTTCCTTATGGATCTAAAAGAAAAGAAGGATTTGTCCTTAAGGAAAGTGTATCCAATAAGGGATCCATAATGAACGATCTGCCCTAAGGGAAGGTAAATTCCTTAGGGATCAAAAAGAAAAGAAGGATTTGTCCTTAAGGAAAGTGTATCCAATAAGAGATCCGATAGGTGTTCAATCAAAGGACCAAGAGTTGATGGTCTAGTGTGTTACACTAGTCAAATCATGAAAAGGGATAGGTAAAATGGTCTAGAAAATTGTGTTATTCTAGTCAACCAATCCTAAATATATTTAAAAGGAGCGTAACCTAGCCCTAGAAAATTGTGGTATGCTAGTGTTCTCTTCCTCAAAATATGAAAGGAGAGTGATCTGGCCCTAGAAAATTGTGTTATGCTAGTGCACTCTACCTTCCATGATTAGAGTGAAAAATATATATGAAATAAGGAGTCCATGTATGCCCCCCCTTAAGATGTCAAAATAAGTACTATTTTGACATCTTAAGAAAAAGAAAAACAATGATAAAGCACTTTGAACACTAAGACAGTATCCACAAGCAACACCCAATCCAAACCAAGGATGTCACAACTCCTACGAGGTCATGGAAGAGTGAATGCAAAGAGATACCATGCAATAAATTTAAAAGGGATCCTCATGAAGGATGACACACTGTTAGTCTCCAAGGTAAAGGATTTATTCACCATGGAAACCCAATGTCTAACACTAAAAAATGTAACGATCAAGGATGCATGTCCTTAATGTAAAATAATATTTCTATGTAATATTTGATGTCACATGATAGAAAAATACCTCTTAACCAAGGGAAAAGTGGATCCTTGAAGAGGATGAGGGAGATTGATATAAAAACCTTTCCCCCCAAGTTTTGAGAAAAGGATAAGGAGAAAGAGTACCTATTATGCTACTCGCAAAGTATGGTTACACCATGCATGATAATGAGCCCCCAAGGAATATGCTAACAATGTTACATAGTGTGGAGAAACATAATAGGAACTTATTGCGACATGATATGTGAATAATGTCATTATCAATGAGTTTTTGAGTTTTGTAATGTAAGGCTTGACATTTATTAGTAGAGTGGTCGTGATATCGATGATACATGCAGAAAGGAAGGTTCATATAATGTTGACTACGTTTCTTTTTTCATCTAGGTGTGGTAATCACCTTAGCAAAAAGAAGTATAGAAAAAAATCATTTCTTGTTTAAAGTTAGATATAGAAGAAGTGTTAAATGATAAAGGAGATAATGTGAACAAATAAGGAGACTTGAAACCAATAGGTTTCTCACTATCCTCAACGATTTGTTATGCACATCCTTTGACACTTTTTGGGATGAAGATTCATGATAGTGTTAACATTGAGAGTAAGTGTTTGTGGTTGCTTGTAAGGATTAAATCCTAATCTATAATAATTTTCATACCCCTTATTTCCTAAGGGCACTTGAATTACGTGTTCATGTTTTACACATCCATTCCCATTGAATCCACGTTTTGTTAATAAATTATAACAAGGGCCATAACAAGAAGCCATATAAAAAAGAGTTAATGGAGCTTCATAAGTCACTATGTCATAACAATTAGGTTTGATAGTTTTCAAATATTCATTAGGAGTGGAAGCAGCAACAAAATTGTTACTAAGCTCATCAGAAAGAGGATTTATTTTGGATTCTTTGTTAGTTTTAGATTGTTCAAGTTCAAATATTGGGAATTTATATTCTCCAGCATAGGTTGGTGAAAAATATAGGGATCCCCAATCATCATCCGGGAGGACAATAGTAGATGGAAGATCATCCTTAGGTTCTTGATCCTATTTTTCTTCAATATACACATGTTTATTGCTTGATTCAGTATGCAAACAACTATTTGGTCTATCATATGTCATAAATGTGTACATGATATTGTTGTATATAAACTTGACATTTCGACATAGAGTTGAAGGAACAACATGCATAGTATGTAACCAAGGTCTTACCGAAAGAAGGTTATACTTAAGAGGTCTAGGCATCACATGAATTGGAGTGTCTATAATAACTGGACCTACATTAATAGTTAATGTGATTATACCCAATGTTTTCTTATCAATATTGTAAAAGCCATGAATAAGAAATTAATCAATTTTAATAGTTGAAACATCATATTTGATCTCTTTCAACATGCCCATACTAAAAAAATTTAGTCTGATGAAGATTTGTTTCTGTACAGTTGATTGATTGTATGTTTGTCATTGATGACAACATATAATACACAGTAGTGATTCTGTATATACTTATCAGAATGATGATATCAAGCCTTGTGTGGTTAGATACATATTGTAGGCATGTTTATTATGTTATGTTCATATACGTATATCCAGATATGATGTTTCAGTCAAGTTGTGTAATTCTGTTATTGGCAGTTACAGTTCTGGAAGAGTATTTGTTCAAAGCCGATGTATTTAACATGTTTCTTGAGTTGCACCTATCTTCAAGATATGCATGTGTATATTCATGATTATTTATGAGTTGATGATAGTTATCTAAAGGCGCCTATCATGTTTCAAGAAGACTGCAAAGTTAGAGTTGATTTGGTGAGGCCAACTTAGTGAAGTGTCGCATCTATTCAGTTTATGTTTGTGCAGTTGTAATTATGCTTGCGTGATTAGTAAAGCTGAAAAGGATTTTATGAAGATTTTTCTTACAGGTCCCGTGATCTCATACTTTGAGGAAGATACTTATAGCAATTCATTTATGATACGCTAAGTGTGAATGATACGAAAAGAGATAGAAAATGTACAGAGCAGAATACCAGTTGTGGTTCATTCATCAAGAGTCTATGTGAAGAAGCAGTAGAAGATTATAATACATTGGAACTAATCAAGACAGTAGGTCTACTCTATATTTCATCATCATATATAGTGCATATCTATTCTATAGAAGGTTATAGCCTTCACCATTGAAGCAGTGAGCTTGTGGAAAGTGAGTCCTCACCCCTAATAGGGTTATTTGTAAAAGACTCCTAACAGGGTCAGACCCTTAACCAGGTCACTATACTTATTGCTTTGTAAAGAACAACTCCTAACAGGGTTGCAAGATCTTCTAATAGGGATTACTATAAAAAAGTATAGTTCATTGTGGGTGCTAATTCCCATCGGGGTTTTTACCATTTGGTTTCCCTGTAATCAAATTGTGTGTTGTATACTATGTTATCTGAATGTGCATTTACTTTATTGTATTCTGAAGTTAAAGAAGTAAAAAAGAATTAAAGTTACTGATAACTGATTCACCCCCCCTCTTAGTTATCCTTTGGGACTATTCTAACAATTGGTATCAGAGCCAAGTGCCTTGGAGAAGAAGCTTAACAACTTAAGGTAGATCAGAT
>MU223054.1:1601038-1685398 GCA_018584345.1 Thuja plicata | reverse complement strand
CTATTCCAACAATTGGTATCAGAGCCAAGTGCCTTGGAGAGAAAGCCTAACAGCTTAAGGTAGATCAGATGGCATACTTCAGGAAAGAGAGTCCTAAGTTTGATGGAGAAAACTATCTTGACTGGAAAAACAAAATGATAACACATCTTTAGTGCATTGGATTTTAGATCTATGAGATTTCCACTCATGCAATTGAACTTCCCACTTTGAAAGACCTTGCAGAAGAAGACTCTACAATTAGACAAAAGGAAGTGTTCACTCAAAATGCAATTGCCAAAGAATCCCTAATCAGTGCCCTATCTAACAGTGAATTATCTGAGATCAAGAAGGAAGATAAAGTATATACTATTTGGAAATACTTAGAATATATGTTTGAAGGAGACATTCAAGAAAGGAATGCACACAGAAAGACATGGAAGAAAATTTACAACAACTTAGAGATGCTACCAAAAGAAAACATCAGAGCTTACAATCAAAAAAAAATGAAGCAATTTCATGTATCAGAAACAATGGTGGAGAAATTTCAGAGGATGATATAATGGAAAAACTAATGACCACATTGACAACAGACTATGAGAGCAAGATCAATATCTTAGATGAGACTGTGAAATACTCAAAAGACTTCAAGAGGGAAACTTTGATCAGCAAAATATCTGCATTTGAGATATCAAGATTGAAGACAGAACCTAAAAGTGAGACAACCTTCAAAGACCCAGTTCATAGAAAGAAACCTATAAGAAGCTCTAGTAATAATGAAGAAGTGGATACAGAACTAGAAGAGATCATTGCTATGATTGGTAAGAAATAAAGGAAAGGTAAAGGGAAATATGAAGGAAATTTACCATTCAAATTTTTTTCATGCAACAAAATTGGTAACTTTGCATCCAAGTGTCCTACAAGAGTCAAGATGTTCAGATAAGATTACAAACCCAAGTACACTAAGGAATGCTATCAAGTTGAAGATGGTGTAACTGATGATGACTTGGGAGAAGATTAAATTGGTTTAGTTTCCATTAAAGGCATTGAGAAGATTCTTGAAAAAATGGACAAAGAAGATGAAGAAAAAGAACAAGAGTTAGCATTAGTTTCAAAAGTTGACATCATAACTGACTGGATCATTGACAGTGGATGTTCACACCACATGACAAGAGACAAAGAAAGATTTGTACTTTTGGAAAAGTACAAAGGTGGCATGGTTAGATTTGGAGATAACACTCCCAAACCTATCATAGGCAGAGGTTCTATCACCTTAGATGGAAAGAATAAGACAGATGATGTTCTTTATGTTGATGGCTTACATCATAACTTACTAAGTGTTGGACAGTTTCTTGACAAAGGATATCAGTTGGAATTCAAAAACAACCAGTGCATCATTAATAAAAAAAGAAGGAGACATGATTTCATCATGCTCAAAGACTAAAGGTAATGTCTTTCAGCTCAATTCAGAAGTAAGTTGTTTTGTTGCTAAAGTGGATGACAGTTGGTTATGGCACAAGAGACTTTGTCATATCAATTTTGACAACATAGTCAAGATAAGTAATGTTAAGGCAGTAAGAGATCTTCCAAGTATTGCAAGACCAGTTGACACCATGTGCAAAGAATGTGTGATGGGGAAGCATGTAAGGACCTCATTCAGGAGAAAACAAGACTCTGCTGAAAACAAATTAGATCTGATACATACAGACCTATGTGGACCTACTCAAACAAGATCATACTACAGAGAAA
The DNA here is from genome assembly GCA_018584345.1 of Thuja plicata. Taxonomy (NCBI): domain Eukaryota; kingdom Viridiplantae; phylum Streptophyta; class Pinopsida; order Cupressales; family Cupressaceae; genus Thuja; species Thuja plicata. The sequence goes on along the minus strand of MU223054.1, from coordinate 1,683,673 downwards.
GGTATTTCATTTTGTTTGTTGATGATTTCTCAAGGGTGATGTGGGTTGTGTTCTTAAAGGAAAAATCTAAAGCTTTTGATAATTTTAAAGTGTTCAAAGCTAAGGTTGAGAATGAATCTAGATTAAAGATAAAATGTTTGAGATCTGATAGAGGAGGAGAATTCACCTCTAACCAGTTTTATGATTACTGTGAAGAACATGGAATCAAAAGATAGCTAAGTGCACCTAGAACCCCTCAACATAATGGGATTGCAGAAAGAAGGAACAAAATAATACTTGAAACAATGTGCACTATCATGATTGGAGGAAAGGTTTCCCATACCTATTGGAGAGATGTGGTCAATATAGCAATCTATACTATCAATAGAATATAATTAAGGCCAGGCGCATACAAACATCCTATGAACTTTAGTTTGGAAATGTACCTACTATAAAATACTTTAGAATCTTTGGAAGCAAGTGCTACATCAAGAGAGATGATAGCATTGGCAAGTTTGATACTAGAAGCGACGAGGGTATTTTTCTTGGTTACTCTACTAAAAGCAAAGCCTATAGATATTTTAATCTAAGATTAAAGAAGATCATTGAAATTACTCGTGTGAAGATTGATGAGAAGTTTATGATTCAAGAAAGATACTATGATTATGCTCCCATGATTGATGATGAGCCCAGACCCATCAATAAAGACATAGTTATTGAAGAAATGTTTGACTTCATTGATGTTTCATGTAACAATCCTGAACCAAGTGAAGAAGAATCAAAAATTACAGATGAAAGTGTCACTCCTAAGAACTCAAAATACACATCCAAATACCACTCTAAGGAAGACATCATTGGAGACCAGGGTACTAAATTCTTGACAAGATCCAGAGAAAAAGGTTCAACCGCTGATGAAGAGGTATGCTTACTTTCTCAGATTGAACCCTTAAGTGTTGAAGATGTGTGCAAAGATTCAGATTGGCAAAGTGCTATGCAAGAAGAATTAGACCAAATAATCAAGAATGAAACATGGGAACTGGTCCCTAGACCTCATGACAAGAACGTGATTGGAACAAAGTGGATATTTAGGAACAAAATAAATGAAGAAGGCACAATGGTAAGGAACAAAGCAAGATTAGTATGTAAAGGATATGCACAGAGAGAAGGAATAGACTACACTGATACATTTTCCCCTGTGAGAAGACTAGAATCTATCAAGTTGTTTTTGGCCTATGCAACATTCAAGAACTTCAAAGTATATCAAATGGATGTCAAGTCAGCTTTTCTGAATGGAGACTTGAAGGAAGAAGTCTACATAGAGCAGCCTAAAGGATTCAAACTTTTAGACAAACCAGACATGGTATGCAGATTAAAGAAAGCACTTTATGGACTTAAACATGCCCCAAGAGCTTGGTATGAGAGACTTGATGGTTACTTAACAAAGATAGGATTTAGAAAAGGAGAAATAGACTATAATTTATTCATAAGAGAGACAGATGAAGGATTACTACTTGTTGCTATTTTTTTTTATGACATTATCTTTGGAGGTAATGAAAAACTAAGTGCAAAATTCGCCAAAGAGATGAAAAGTGAGTTTGAAATGAGCATGATTGGACCTATCAAATATTTTTTGGGATTTAATGTAAAACAAACAGACAGAGGCATATTCATAAATTAGTCCAAGTATGTGAATGAGATATTGAAAACCTTCAAGATGGAAGATTGCAAGCCAGTAAACACTCCCATGATAACAGGAAGAAAGCTTTCTAAAGATGATAATTCCATAATAGTAGACAAGACCTTATACAAGTCTATGATTGGAAAACTCATATATATTACTCAATCTAGACCTAACATTTCCAATGCAATTGGCATTGTTGGAAGATTTGCAGCTGAACCTAAGAAAAATCACCTAATGGAAATAAAAAGAATATTCAGATACCTAAAAGGAACTATAGACTATGGTTTATGGTATCCTAACTTAGAGAATATACAACTTCATGTGTATATTGATGTTGATTGGGCAGGTTGTGTTGATGATAGAAAGAGTACATCAGGAGGAGCAGTATTTCTTGGAGACAGGTTGGTTGGACAAGTAAAAGAAAAATTGTATTTCTCAGTCAACAGCAAAAGCTGAGTATGTGATAGCAGCATTGAATTGCTCAACAATGGTTTGGATCAAACAGATGATTAAAGACTTTGGTATTTAGATTGATTAACCTATTCACTGTGACAACACCAGTACTATCAACATGTCAAAGCACCCGATGATGCACACAAAGACAAAACACATTGAGATCAAATACCACTTTCTAAGAGAAAAATTTACAAACAGAGAAGTAAAGTTGGATTATGTAAGCACTAAAGAACAATTATCGAATATTTTTACAAAGCCATTATCAAAAGATACTTTTGATTATCTCAAGGAGAAGCTGGGAGTAATTCCCCTTCCTGGTTCTGATTAGAATTTGCAGCAAGAACATCAATCCTTGGTTACTGATGAATGGTTGACTACTCTACTTCTGGAGTAGTACCTATGCCTAATGGAGTTTTACACCCTTTTTCATTGATGTCAAAGGGGGAGTATTAGTAAGGGGGAGCATATACTCTAGGGGAGTATACAGTTAGAAGAGCAGCAACAGTGAAGAGGAAATTTTGATGAGGATATTGAGAATATTTTAAAAAGAAGGAAGACACTTTGAGTTGATGATATCATATGTTTCCATCAATGTCAAAGGGAGAGATTGTTGGAGATTTACTTCTGTGCAAATAATTGATTGTATGTTTATCATTGATGAAAACATATAATATACAGTAGTGATCTATATGCAATTATCAGTACAGATGTTCTGGAGCTATGTGTGTTTATTCCATGGTCTATACATATTCTAGATGCTATGTGCATTCACGTCGAGTCAGATATGAAGTTTCAGTTTAGTTATGTTAATCAGTTATGACAGTTACAGAGACTGAAGACTATCTGTGAAGAGCCAATGTAATTACATTATTTATTGAGTTGTGCCTATCTTTTGGATATGTGTGTTTGTATTCATGTTTAGTTATGAGTTAAAGATAATTATCTAAAAGTGCCAAACATGTTCTATCAGAATCGTGAAGTTGGAGTTATTTTGGTGGAGCCAACTTTGTGAAGTGTCACGTCTATTCAGTTTGGGTTGCGTGATTCTAAACATGTTGCATGGTTGATGTGGCCAACTAAAGAAGTATTTAAGGGAATCCTAATGCTGATGAAGATTACATCCTTTGGGGAGGATACTTATAGTATTTCAATTGTGAATGCTAAGTGTGAATGATAAGAAAAGAGAAAGAAAAAGAACATAGCAGTTTACTGGTTAGTATGGAATAGTAAAGAGTCATCATTCATCAGTTGAGGATCTATGTGAAGAAGCAGGAAGAGAATACAATTCATTGGAACTGATCAAGATAGCAGGTCTAGTCAAATAGTTCATCTATTAGATATAATGTATATCTATTCTACTGAAGGTTGCAGCCTTCATCATTTTAGCAGTGAGCTTTTGGATAGTGAGTCCTCACCCCTAATAGGGTTGCTTGTAAAATACTCCTAATAGGATCCAACCTTTAACCAGGTCTCTGTACTTATTTCATTGTAAAGAACAACTCCTAACAGGGTTGCAAGATCTTCTAACAGAGATAATTATACTCCAGTACAGTTCTTTGTGGGTGCTAATTCCCACTGGGGTTTTTACCTATTGGGTTTCCCCATAACCAAATTGTTGTGTTCTCTATTATGTTATCTAAATGTGCATTTTTTTTATGTTAATTGATATCTAAGTAAAGAAAATAAATAAAGTTGTTGATAACTGATTCACNCCCCCCCCCCCCCCCCCCCCCTCTTAGTTATCCTTTGGGAATATTCCAACACTCTTTAATTTGGATGAAATCATCATCCTGAATGAAAAAATCAAAGAGTAACAATCCATCATTTATTTTAGCAGCCAGTGCTAAACTTGATTCCCATGTTTTGTCACCCTCTGGTGGCTTCTGAGAATCCCTCATAATTTGGATAATTTGATGCAAGTAAGGAACTTGCTTGATGATTATTTCCTTTGCGATATCCTTCATTACTTGGGGAGAATGTTCAACCTTTTGTCTTTTTTCTACAGGTTGCTGAGAAGACTTAGCTTCATCTCCCTCCTCTACTTCCATAGAGTATTGCCTTCTAAATTGTATATCCTCATGTGATGATTCAACATATATAGGGTAAACCTTGGCCTCTAATCCTCCATGTATATCAGACATCTTCTCCATGATTGCATCATGATTCTCCAAAAGTATCTTTAACTTATCCCAATATCCTAATTTATTGTAAAAACGAGGAAAAGAATGATCCATTTCCTTGAATTCTACCTCCACTCTTTGGATGTCATTCCAGTTTCTTCTCTTTTCATCTAATTCATTAGGGAAAACTAAATTTTTGATGATATCCTCCTCATGAAATGCCTCATGTAATGGAAAAGTAACATTTGTCATCTCCTTCAGATTAGTTCTCATGAACCCTTCTGGACCACACATTCTTCCCTTCGCAGTATATAGCCTATAATGTCTCAAAAAATCATTGATGGGATCCAAATCCTATTTTCCTACTATGAAATCACCTACCTCCCATAGCCTAGGTAGAAAGGTTCCCTTCTTCTTCTTCTATGCTACGTATTCCTTATCTACCAATGTTAACTATCAGATAAACTCAATAATTCCCACCCTAAGAGGGACATGTTTTGGTAAAATGGGTGGTGGCTAAGGGCAGTCATAAGCACTAATGATTGTAAAAATTTCAAAAATAAAATCATCACCCCAATTATGCCTTATAGGCCCCTTACTATTTTCATGTATAGGTCTAATAGTTCTTCTAAGGGTAAGAGGGTTTCTATCATCTCTTTCACCTAGAATATCCCTAATAGGGTCCACAATCCGATTTGCAAAATGTAAAAATGAAGAAAGGTAAGTAGTGCATTCCCATACCCTTTTCCATAGTTGAATTGGCACTGGCATACCCATACCCTCCTTCAACAGGACCAACTCCTTATCTATGTGGTTATCATTATAGTACATAATGAGATGCATGAAAATAGAGTAGTACTTGAAGTCAATCTTGGAGGGATTGCTTTGTATAGCCTCCAGGTCACTCTGAATTATGTTAACTATGTAGCCAACATAGTCACACTCCTTGTTCACATGAGGATGTTATATGTCCATAGCCAACATCAACAAGTCTTCAGTTACTGTCTTTCCTCCTTCAGCTCCCAACACTTTGCAAAGACCATATACTGTATACTTGAAGTAATTATAGAATGTATCCAAATCAAAAAGCTCCTTCACATTATCCAGGATTGGTATAGGCCTTTTTCCATCCCTGGACATGAATTTGGGGATTGCATTCTTCTTCAAAAAATTCTTGTGCAGATGATATTTTCTCTTCTCCTCGTCCAAGTCTATGTCTACACTCATTGCACTAGAAATGTTGAATGCTTCCATGAAACTAGCTCTATTAATTCTCACAAGAGAAGCTTTGTCTTTCTTTCTTATACATTTTGTGAGCGGACAATAATATTTTTCCAACACCTTTACTAGTTCAACGTCCATGAACACATAGGAACAATAATTTTATCCATGTTTAGAACCCATGGATTACACAGTAGAATATCCATCATTCTGTTATTGAAGAAAAACAAGAAAATTGATGCACCAGTAGAACCTGGAGTATCAAGACTCTTGCAATGAGAACAGGTATCTTTCCATGCCTAATCATTGGCTGACATTGCATTCGACAACCCTGATATCAAATGAATCTATTCTTCTGAGAATGTGTCCTTTTTTTTCTTCCCTACAACTGCTGACTGGGTAGAGGTACTTGGTTCTATTATTTCTTCAGGATAACAAACTCTTTGAACTAGAAAGAAAAGCTTCTTTTATGCAATTATTCTTTCTGCAATTGTAATAGTTTAATTCTCAAGGCAATTTTCCCATCATAGAAAACAAGATTAGCAATGGATACACAAATGATAGCTATGAATATTGCTTTAAAGATTGCTCTTGAGTACCAACTCTCTTTCCATCAACTCACCATTAATGCTAAGCATTCATAATAATCATGGTTAGCCATGGAATGAAAATGGTCATCTAATCAGGCCGCAAAATTAGAAACCTTGACTATTTTAAAAATCATTTGAATAATACTGCCATCAAATCCATAAAATCTCTTCTATTTCATCTTTCTATTCGGCCCAGACCCCACTTTTCACTTTTCAACTCCAGTCAAATGCCTCTTTGGCATCGAGTTTAGCTTTATGACTCAAAAATGTGTCTTGCAACCTTGCGAAAAACTGTACCAGTCACCTCCACACATTCACAACCTTCAAAGGAAACCACATCATGATCATGTGACCTTGCGCTAGCATTCATCTTTAACCTTTTCTTATGGTCGTAACCTTTTAATGTTTAAGCCAAAGAATATTGCAACCTTGCGCCAACGATTGATCACGATATTGTTTCTATGTGTCAACATCTCAGAAAACCACAGACAAACAAAAAAATCTCATTCAAACCTTGCAATGTTGTGCCAAAGAAGTTTACTTTAAATCCCCTTTAGACACATGGTGACATTTCACACTACCAGAACCATCCTCTTAACCATTATAAAAGACTTGCGACTCTACGAACTGCAGTAAACATTAGTCATTTTTTAAAATTTTGGACACATGGAACCTTTTCGCATGTTTGCACCTTGGTAACTTGACCATTCAAAACACTTGCAAACCTATGACAAACTTGAACTTAAATTCCAAAAAATAGTTATCGCATGGTTGCAACCACTTGATGTTTACCGCTTAATGTCTTGCGACCTTGCAATAGAATGTAACTAAATCTCTTGACTTAACCTTAGCACATGATCGCAACCTTAAGACTTAACCGAATAACTGACTCGCGACCTTGTGCTATACTTCAAACTAACCGTTTCACAAGTATGCAACCGTTTGAATTTAGGAATAAGACTATTGCAATGGCATGACACAAAGGACTTAACCATTTTGCAAGGTCGCGAGTCTAAAATGTTATATTGACCAGACCTTGAGAACTTGCACAAACCTTTAGAACAGAAAATGCTAGCTTGCATACATGAACACTTTGACCTTGACTGACTCCCACGGTGATTTGCAAGGGAAAAAAAAGGAAATACCAGCTCAAACTTAGGACATTTTTCAACTTGACATGCTGATTTCCATTTTAAATCAACATGAGAAATTTTTTTAAGGCCAACACAAAATGATGTTAAATTTTGGAGAAATGTTTAACAAAAAAAATATATAGCCAAGCTTTTACAGTCCTAACAGTGGCTCTAATTAGGGATGTATGCCTCTTGTAGGCATAGAAAGATTTTAGAATCTCTAGGTTAAGTAGACCAACCCTACTATAAGACAGAGAAAAACCTAACCCTGAATCACACAAGAAAAATATAAACATATAAACAACCCACCTATTATTCATGGATAGAATCCATTATTCAAAGAAAAATAATGTTTAAGGAATTGTCCATGAAATGACAATTCTAGAGTATCTTCATTTATGTTATTCAACAAATATGAGTTTTCACCCCATTTTCTGTCAATAATATATGGACATAACTAGATAGGGTAAAATTTTCCACGTATGCCCTTATCTTCCAATCTGGCATTCCACATGAGGACCAAATCATCCACCTCAAATTTTTTGATAGTGGTTTTCTTGTAATATAGATCTTTTATCTGCAACTGTAATTTTGTATTTCTCTCATAAGATTCCCTTCTTGTTTCATCTAGTTGCATTAGATCATTCATTCTTATCCTCATTTCATCATCCAAATCCTCATTTCATCATCCAAGTCCTCATCATAGGCCTGCACAAATTTGTACATTTGCATCAAGTTATTTTGGGGTAATATGGCTTGAATACCATATACAAGGTCAAATGGTGCACATCAAATTTCCTTCTTCAAAGTTACCCTGTCATCCCATAATGCAAACCTTGGTTTTCAATCACAAGCCTTCTTATTGTCTTCTAGGACTCTCTTGATGATCTTAATTAACCTTTTATTTCTTGATATAGCTTGGTCATTTCCCTGTGGGTGGTATGGATAAGAATAAGATATTTGAATTCAATACTTTTGACAAAATGCATCAAACTCATTAGACCTGAAATACAAAGCATTGTCTACTACTATCTTCTCAAGGCATCCAAATCTAATAATAATATTCTCCAAAATTAATTCTACCACCACTTTGCTTGTAGCTCTCTTTGTAGGGATAGCCTCTACACATGGGAAAATAACCAGTAGCCACTAAAATCCATGAGTGACCACTACTTGACTTTCGTGCAATCTCTCCAATAAAATCTAGCCCCATTGTTGGAATGGTGCTTGAACATTTACATGCCTAAGAGGTAAGTTTCCATAAAGGTTCAAGTTACCTAAAAACCTTTGGCATGCATCATAATTTCTCCCCATTTGATGTGCATCTTTAAAGATGGTTGGCCACTAGAAACTAGACCTTAACACTTTGTGAGTAGTTGTCTTGGCCATGTAATGACCCCCACATACTCCACTATGCATTTCTTCTAAAAGTATTTTATCCTGATTTTGATCAACACATTTAAGAAACAAACCTTCATTGCTTGTCCACCACAGTTGTCCACCAATTATGGAATACTTAATGGCATGCAGTTTCATTGTTCTCTTCTTATTGTCATCCATATCAGCAGGGAAGACCATTCTTTGCAGGTGCACAATAATGTCTTTATACCATTCACACTAGTCAAGATGACATATGAATTGCATTTATCTCTCCTCAAAAATATTAACATGGTTAGCATCAATATTTTATTGAGTCAACAACTTTGATAACCTCTGGCCTCTTACCAATTTGGTAACTTGAAGATCAATATTGAATTTTTGGATCTTGTTGATCCATCTACACCTTCTCCCAATGACCTCTTGTTGAGTGAAGATGTCTTTAATAGCTACACTTGGTACATAAGAAACAATAGTTTCTCCATCTAAATAACATCTGAAAGCTTTGAGAGCCTTCACCAATGCATATGCCTATTTCTCATTTATCTCATATTTCAATTTTGTAGCTTGTAAGGATTTACTGAAAAAAGCTATGTGTTGTTCAAACCCCTCTAAATTCTTTTGCAAAAGTACTACAGCTACAATGTGGAAAGATGCAAATGAAAAAAATTTCATAGGCTTACTATGATTTGGAGTCCTCAAAATAGGATCATCCTTAATGTCTTGTTTGATGTCTTGAAAAGCCTTGGAAGGTTCATCATCACACTCAACTTTGGCCCCTTTTCTCATCATCTTTGAAATAGATTTACTAATTTCAAAAAAATTAGTAACAAATCTTCTTAAAAAGTTCACTTGGTTGAAGAATGATGGTATCCCCTTCACATTTTTAGGTTGTGACACTTTATCTATTATAACCATCCTCTCTGGATCAATCCTGACTCCATCTTTGGAAACAGTGTGACCAAGCAATTTTCCTGCAATCACCCCAAACACACATTTTCTGGGATTCAATGAAATGCCATACTCAAGGGCTCTGACAAATTTTTTTTCTAAATGCCCAAAATGTTTGCTTTCATCCTTTGAGTATGTTGTCAAATCATCCTGATAGACTGCTATAAATTTATCAATAAAATCTGCAAAATCAACATCCATAGTTCTTTGGAATGTAACCCATGCATTTGTCAAGCCAAATGACATCCTAACATTAATATAGGTTCTTCACAGTGTTGTGAATGCAGTCTTATACTGCTTTGCTTCATCAACCATTATCTGGTTGTATCTAGAGAAACCATCCATCATTGACATTAGTTCACACCCTATCACTTTCTACAGCATTGCTTCCATGTTAGGTAATCTATAATTATCCTTTAATGAAGTCATATTCAGATTTATAAAATTTATACATAGTCTTATGTCCCCATTATTATTTCTTACAGGCACTAGGTTAGAAACCCAAGAAGAGTGTCTAATTGGCTTAATGATACCATCATACCTCATTTTCATTAGTTCCTCTTACATTTTGGGAGAAAGAGTGGGATTGATTGGCCTTTTCTTTTCCCCGAATGGCTTAGCATCAATATTCAAAGGAATCACATGCTGAAAAATATTTATCTATAAGCTTTTAAGTAATCATATGACCAAGAAAATGCATGTATATGTTTCATCAAAATATCTATCAGTGACTTCCTTACCTATGGAGATAACTTCTTACCAATGTATACTTTCTTTGGAGCCTCTGTTGTTCCAAGGTTCACTTCCTCCAAATCCTCAAGATTATGGACATACTTCTTGTTCATTGTTTTGTCTTTATTATCAAAATCCCTCTCTAGGACTATCAATCCTTTGGTAACCTTATTAGTCTTTAACTACAATACATCCTTCCCAAATATTGTATCCTTTTCATCCATACTTTTGACATATCCATTGAAGTCAATCTCCTGATTACAAAATTCACCCTCATTGTTCAAGAATATATTCATATCAATGTCAACATCAAACACTTGCCAGTTTTCAATGTTGTTAGGGACTAAAGGTCTGGTTTGTACTTCAACCTTTCAAATCCTTGCAAATGTGACATCATCTGGCTTAAGAGAAATATTTTCTAGGAGATCTTCCATATTATTATGGATCCTACCCATCTAATCAATCCCAAAAGCATCAAAATTTTCAATTTCATCCCAAACAACATTCCTATATTGTTTTATTCTTTTGTTTTTCAAGCATATTTGGATCTCACCTGGGATATCACTAGCTTTGGATCTCCAATAACACAAAGATTCTTTATTCCATGTTTAGAAACTAATCTCATCCCAATTAACAAAGCTTCATACTCTGCAACATTATTTGTGCAATCAAATAAAAAAGTGAATGAAAACTTGAAAGTCTTACCACTGGGAGAAATTAGTAGGACACCTGTACATGAACCTTCCTTTGAAATAGAACCATCAAAGTACATAATCCAAATATTGTTTTCATCAGATAAATTTTCCTTAATTTTAGATAAAGTTATGGGTACATTTTTCTCATCTACTATTAGATCCTCAACTCTAAATGTATCCATATCAGTATGAACGAAGCACATGATATCCCTATCTTTACCGATCTCAATCATGTGTGGGACCCTAGATTCGTGGTTAACCTTTACATTTTCACTATCAATTTTAAAGGTAGAAAAAGAAAGATCACATTTCAGGCTACCTCCCATGGATTCACTCCATTTCTAGATAAAAGCATGCCATAATGAGGAGGAATGTCTACAACAAGAACACTCATGTTTAGACTCTTACTAGGGTATGCAACCAACTTGTATGGTAGGGTCTTAATAGTACCAATAACAAGTATTCTCTTAAATCTATAGCTTGACATTTCCCATGAGGAGTATCAATTGTTAACCCCATTGACTCCATAATCTTGACTAGCATCACTGTGTTTGATGCCCATGAATCTATCATACAATTCTTAAGCATTTTACCATTTATAATCATTGTTAAAAAGAAAGGGTCCACACTACCCAAACAAAAATTCACAGACTGATCTAAATACATGTGAGGAATTTAAGAAATTAATCTCTCAGGCTCCTTTTCTTTCTTACTTTCCTCATCCTTTGTTTTTTATTCCCCGTCTATTTGTTGAATTTTAATTGAGGGTGCACCCTTGATCCATGCTAGAGTTTTCTCTTTGTGTTCATCTATTCTCATCATTTCAAGAAAAGGTACTTTAATAGTAATTTGGGAAAGTAATTGCAACATATCCATAAGAACATACTTAGGGACATAAATTTATTTGCCTAAATTATTTTGAACTTGAGTTACTTTGTTGCATTCAATTCTTCTTTTCAGCTTATTATCCTCTGAAAAAGGAATAGCAAACTTTTCAATATCCTTTATTTGAGTTTTAGATGCAAAGGCTACATCAATAGGTTTAAGGCCCTCAAATTTATTAGCACAAACCTTGGCTTTCACTTCCTTGATCTTTACATCATATTTATCCTTTTTTGGTAATTCTCTTGCTTTACCCTTCTTTTCTTTGATAAACATACTAGCAGGCATACCATCATCACCTTCAAGAAATCTGTTGCTTAGATGGTAGTTACCCCTTTCTTGGGCAACCATGCCTGCTATAATTTTTTCTATTTCCTGATCAGAAGGTCTTCTTAATGAAAAGGGGGAAGAACCATGTGCAATTTTGCACTACTTATTATCAACTCCTTTGTCAATTTGAGAGAAATGTTGATGTTCATACTCTTATTTTATTCTCCTTGATTCCATAACATTTTGATCCTCCACTTCACCATAATTAAGTTCATCCCATAAATATGTTTTCATGAGACAATTTGTCTCATCATAAACTTTACTACTCCCTTCTTCATGTTCTTCACTGTTAGACATACTTTGTGCAACATCACAATAGTCAGGATTGTGAGGTGAATTACAAGGAGCATCTTCATTTACATTTAGGGTATTCTTCTGCAAAGGATCGGGGGTAATTGAATCTATTTTCCCCTTTTGTGCTAGCTGCACAGGCTTCTCATCCTTCAACTAGGCATTATAAGGATAATTTTTATCATCCTCTTTTGGCTTTACATTAGAGGACTTAACACTCTCCTTCTTGATAGATCTAGAAAATTTTGGATCATCTCTTCTCCCCAATTTTCCAGATGCTCTTTTAGTACTTTCTATATTCACAGTTAACTTAAATTCTTCTCTAACAGTCCTAGGATCTTTATCTCTAAGAAAATAAGCCATTTTTGAATCATATGGATTTAAATAATTTTTCATGCATACCTTTTTATTGAGCCTCATAACTGGGAACATTTTGCGCATAGCCTTCTGGAATCTTATGTTCAACTCAATGACCTCTTCATTTTGATTCTTCTTGATATTGTTAAGTTCATTCAACATGAAACCTTCATTGGTCTTATCACCATACTGCTCCCTGAAGCATTTTTTGAACTCATCCCATGTATCTATACAATCATTAGGTAAGCCTCTAAACCAATCCTTAGCATCTTCAACTAAATACTAAACAAACAATTTCATTACCACATCTTCATTCTCAACCTCATAATCATTGAACATATCAGTAAAAAATTCAAATTTTCTTCAAAATTAATGGCATTGTTCCCATAAAATTTAGTCAAATTATCCCTCATTTCATTTGAATCAGGGTTAGGATAACGAGGAATACCAATAAATGATAGTTTTCTATACCTTTCAATGTTGATTGGCCTCCTTTGGAACTGGCCAGTAGTAGCTTGGCCACTAGTACTAGCTCCCATAGTTCGGCCAGTAATAGGAATATTTGAAGTAATAGATGCTAGAATATTAGTTCCTTGAGAAATGGAAGTCACGAGTGCAACAGTGGTACTGAAAGACATAAGTATAGTAGACTAATTTAAGAACACAAATTTTCTTTTCATTTCTATTGCAGCAACTTCCATTTCTTCCTTCTGTAATTCTTTTGCAAGAATTTCATTCTCTTTCTTTCCCTTTCCAACTCAATATCATGTTGAGACATACTTCCACCACTAGGACCCCTATTAACAAGTTAATTTATGGTTATACCAACAACTTTTTTATTTCCCTTATCCTTATTACCCTCACCACTTTGAGGTATTGGTTTACTTTGTTGGACTGAAATGTTTCTAGGCTTCCCTAAATTGTAAACTTGGCAAACAACTAGGCCCTCAACATATTTATTGGGTTCTTAATAGTTTATGGCTTTGAGGTCATCTAATTGTTTCTACAATCTTGTTTTTTTTAATTAAGGCATCTCTAACCTCCTTTTCCTTTTCTCTATTCTTTCTATCTATTAAGGAAATTTGCTCATGAATTCACCTTTTCAAGGAGTCAAGATCCTCAAAAACTACCTCAGAATTAGACAAAGTACTCTCTGACTCTAAGGAGTCAATTGGATTCATTATTTCTTCCTCATTTTGATCCAACATTCCTAAAAGGATAAAATTTACATAAGGGAGATGCATCATCAGATTTTATATTCATGACATCTCTACTTTTACTCCTTGACCTTCTATTGTCATTGATATAAATAGTATGAGTCACTTCCTTTGTATGATGTGATTCTTCATCGTGGTCAAGAGGACAAGAAAACAAGTTCTCATATGCTCCAAGCTCTACATGCTCAGATTCTCTATGGAAAGTTTCACTATTCGCAAGAATAGTACTGAAAACCTTTCCTATACTTGCACTTCTACCTTTGGGTTTCCATGTTGGGGGAGAACTGCTTGTTCCTTGATTTCTCCATGAAGATCCACTCCTAGAAATATTTGGAAGATCACCCTATAATTTTTCTTCGGGATGTTGCTTTTCTCAGGATCTTGTGACTTTCTTACTCATCTTGTAATTTTTGAAAATAGAATTTTCACTCAGCAATGATGCAGAGACTTTGGGTCACCGCCCAATATTAATTGGGAAATATTTTATGACAATTTGCAAGACCAGTCTTACAAAATCACTTCCTTCAAGACAAACCTAAATCCTCACAAGATATCAACCTAGGATAACAAATATCTATCTCAAACACAAAACAATATCCTTCTACCCCAAACCATGAAACTTCAATAACAAATTTTTGCAATCAGATGGACAGACTAACTGGACTGGAAATAACAAGGCAAGGAGAAAGATCAACTAACAACCTTATTAATTATGCATTTATTATACAACTCCCCAATAGAGTCACCATTTTTTTAGTTCCTAAAAAGGTTTTACACTTATAAGGTACCAGTGCACTCTTCAATAACATTCTATAGAGAAGCCAACTCCAATCTTCAAAGTATTAAGAGGATTGGACCAACTAACAAGGACACTAAACTATCCCTCTACACTTTAGGTTCTCCAAAAACAAGGGGGGAATCCCTTTAATTCCTTTAAATACACATTGAACTTATGCTTGACATTAATATAAGAAGAAATTTCATATTAGGCTCAACACAACCGAGAGATCTAGATAATGCTTAATTACCCATTAAACATCAACCTTGCTGGGAGCATGAGATTAAAATAACCATAGCCAAAATGGAAAGTAAACATAATTTTATCAAAAGATGGAATAACCATGTACACTAAACCACTAAGATAACAATATCTAGCAATTTCTAGGCGAGTGCCTTATCTACTGTGCAATATTTTCACTTTACCATTTCTTCTACAAAGACACAAACTATGAATAATTCATGACTCAGATTATTATTGCCTTACAATATATCCTTCAATGTAATTTAAAACTGAACTTCTTATAACGATCCTTATGCCAACTCTATGAACTCATGAATTAATTTTTAGCATTTTAATTGATCCTTGATCAAAGTGTAGAATTAAAATATACACATATAAATGATATGTAGTGAATTGAATGAGAAATTCAATTTTTTTTAATTTACAACTCTTAGAATCAACACAAAGGAGAGCACCAATCAAGATTATATTTCATTGACTTTAGAATCATCATCTTCATACAATAGTTTTTTGGCTAAAATAACACTCAATAAGACTAATACTATGACACTAAAACATATATTGCTCTGTCAATTGTATACAAAATTCAACTATACTAGTTAAACCTAACTAAGTATGAAATAAGTCTATTGGAAATTTGGACAAAATTTCTCAGCCTTTCCTTAGTGATCTTGGAAATCCTTTTATAGATTCAGGATTGCAACAAGTTTTACATCACTTAAAGAAAAATTTATATTTGGAATGCTTAACAATAAAAATACAGTAAGACTTCTTCAAATCTTCAAATTCTTCTACGCGGGAAGTTGGCTTCATCAAAATGACATCTGGCACTTTTGTTTGTATGTAATCAAATACAATTTCTTCAATTTATGTAGAATACCCGCATCTTTTCATGAAAAATTCAAGGTACCTATTCAGATAATTGCTCTCCCTATAAACAAGCTCAAGTGTCAAGTCAGAAATACACTGCACAAACATAAAAATGGTGAATTCCCCACTGCTTCAAACTTCCTTCTTCTTGTTTATTTCTATCTACCACTTGGTGAACTCCCTATCTCTTGGCCATTCAAAAGATCTAATAGCTTCTATCTGGATAACGACCTCATTCCATCGAGCATCAGTTATGACCCTTGCATTTGAAATGAACTTAACCCAATCTACCTCAGCCCTAGACAAATTATCTATTACTTCATTAAATCCTGGTACATCAATATCATTGGTCAAATTCAATAGGGTTTCAATTCTTTCTAAAATCAAATCAAATCCCTTGTCCATGTGGGGATGTCCTTCAACTTTCCCTCCTTGAAATAAATACTAGGGAATAAAATTGTAATATTCTACAAAAATCTTCAGTTTTTGTTTTATTATCTGGTCCTTCCCTACAAAGAAAGAAAAAAATGTATTTATTGTGCCTACCATGTTCTTGGTGTCACTAATCATGTCAGACATATTAGGCTTGTATACCAAAATTGCATCTAGTTTTTCCATTGACACATTTTTGCCTAGCCATAATATAAGAATGGGATTAAAAAATGTCATGGCTTCTGCACACTTTCCTTCAGCAGATTGCAGGGACACTTGATAAATGTGTGTTATCACTATATTCTAAAAATTTTTGTATTTCAAAATTGGTCTTTTGTCGCGTTATTATGGTTAAGTCATGGGTTTTTGAAAGAAGAAGTAATAAAATGTGCATACTCTTTTGAGAAGTTACCCTTTATGTTTGGTCGCACAGTCGCATTGTCTTTGTTAAATAGTTATTTAACCATGCGAGTGAGTGAGTAAATGAGTTATCATGTGGTCGTGCAATCATGGTGGTCTTTCAAATTGTTAATATGACTGCGTGAGTGAGCGATATGGTTATAAGAAATGTTTTGAAGTTGGTTATCACTCACTCGCCATGTAATTTTTCTTTAAGTTTTTGGGTCCGCAAGTGAGAAAGCAAGGAAAGGATTGTGTCATTGCTTAATCGCTAAGGTTAGTTAACCTAACATTTTTTATGTGCAAGTGCGTGAGAAATTTTTAGTTTAGGTTTTCGCTCACTCGCAGTGGTTTGTTGGTCAATGCCTTTTATTGTGCGAATGAGCGACACGGTCTATATTGCATCTTATTGTTGATATCGTTCACTCGCGATGGAATTTCACCTAATATTTTTTGATCTGCGAGTGAGAAACCAAGAAGTTTTTTATTTCATTGCTCACTTGCCAATGGTTCATGGTTAAATCTTTTAGATCTGTGAGTGAGCGAGCAAGGAGATTTTCATGTCGTCACTCACTCACTAAGGTTTGGCAATTAATATTTTTGGGTCTGTGAGTGAGAGACTCGATTTATGACCTGTTTTAATTAAGGTTATCGCTCACTATGACATGTTTCAATTAAGGTTATCGCTCACTCATGGTGGTTAAAGATCAAGTCAAATTCATGTAGCAAGTGCGTGACTAAATACAAATCTAAACAACATGATTATTTGTCACTCACTTGTGCGGGTTCAAAGATGATAAGATAAAGTGATGCGAGTGCACAACTGGAGATTTAGGTGAAATCAAAGGATCTTTTTCACTCACTAGATGGTCATGATCATGGAGGAAGATACTACGAGTGTGCGAATGAATAAAGAAAGAGACTTTATCCCTAACTCGTCAAGAAGGTTTTGAATTCCTGGTATATGTTGCGAGTGTGCAACAAGATGCCACGTATTCCCGGGTTTTGAATGCCAAAAGGAAATCAAATGCATACTTTGTTCCAGCAAGGATACTCAAGTTTTAATTAATGGCAGCATTAGTTGCAGATGCCAATGGTATGATTCTACAAGTGTGAGAAAATTGCAATGATTTGGATAACAACAGGATGTGATAGGCTATAAATGTAGTTTATTGTACCTGGATTTTATACATTTTTCTCTTTCTGCTTTCGTGAAATTCTGAGAAAATAGCACAACCTTGTTTCTGAGATAATTCTTGAGAAGGAAAGATGATTCAAGCCACTTCAAGCGCAGCTTCAAAGGGGTCTGGAAAGAAAGCAACTGCAAGAAAGAAATATATTGATGAATTTGCAGAGCTATTACCTAGAACATCCATTGAAAATGGTGCAAATTGGGTAGAATTGAAAGACAAATGGTGTCAATGGAGAAATCCAGTAACTATGAATCACTCTGGTAACACTCTATTTCACTATTTCTGAAATAATAGGTTAAGTCGGTCCCTATATGAAATCCCTGGAGCATGAACATGGCCAAATTAATTGTGCTTGATGTGTTTGTTGATGTGGACTTGATTAAAGAATTAGCTAAAAGATATTGTCCTATGGCTAGAGTAATTAGGAAGAGAAAAAAGGAAACCCTAGTCGCTATAGACATGAGAACTGTTACAGAAGTTTTCAAGATTTCTGGTGCAATATGTATTGAGATTGATTGAGAAAAACAAATGATGATTATGAGAAGCGGGAGAACTTGGTAAAGAGGCATGAAATGCCAAGATATATGCCTAAGGTGGACTGAAATTTATTTTTAGTTCTAGATAACATAAAGCCACCATTTGACTTGTCATTTTTCCATAATTACATAAAATGCATGATGTCTAGATTGAGTAAAGTTTTGGGCTTTGATGGAGATTCAACTGCTTCTACTGAACTATTAATGATGGCTTTATGTTTCGGAGTCAGAAATTCTATAGTTTTGACATTTCTCACATTTTGGATGTTCCATCTAAGCTTATTTCCTTTCCTCTAATGTTGAATATCCAATATCTTTGGCTTTTGTGAAGTTGAGGCAAGTAACCAAATTTCCAATGTTTTTCTCCTAGGTTCAAAACCCGATCCTCTTAGGAAGTCCCCAAAATTGACCTTAGACTTGAATATTTAGTCTGGTTCTTTCCTTATTTGGTCAATTAAAAAGGATGACTGCATGTCCCATCCAAGTAGCAGAAGAATTCCACTCCTCTTTACCAATTCTCTTGAATGTACTAAAGATGTGGTAGGACTATTAAGGTTATATTCCTACAGTTCTTTCAGTAGTCTTTCCTTATTCTCATATGTGTCATCCTCAGAACCCAAATTTATCTTTAGTTCATTTTATTTTATCTTAAAAAGAAAACTTTTGAACTCTTCAGTTTGGATCAAATCATCATTGTGCATGAATAAATCAAAGATTAACAATTTTTCATATGTTTTAGCAACCAGTGCTAAACTTAATTCCCCTTTTCCCTCACCTTTTGGTGGCTTATGAGCATCCCTAATAGATTCTATAATTTGATGGAAGTAAGGACCTTGCTCAATAATTACTAACTTTGTGATATCCTTCATTACTTCAAGAGAATGTTCAACCTTTTATCTTTTTGTTGCTAGTTGCTGAGAAGACTCGCCTTCATATCCGTTGTCTATTTCCACAAAGTATTCCTTTTTGAATTGTATATCCTGATGTGATGATTCAACATCTATAGGGTTAACCCTGGCCTTTGTTCCTCTAGGTATATTAGGCATCTTCTCCATGATTTCATCATGTTTCTCCAAAAGTGTCTTTAACTTATCCCAATATCCTAATTCATTGTGAAAACCAGGAAAAGAGGGATTCATTTCCTTAAATTCTACCTCCACTCTTTGGATGTCACTCCACTTTCTTCTCCTTTAAGATATTTCATCAGGGACAATTGAATTTATGATGATATCCTCTTCAGGCAATGCCTCATGTAAAGGCAAAGTAACATTTCCCATCTCTTTCAGGTTAGTTTTCTTGAACCCTTCTGGATCACACATTCTTTCCTTTGTAGTATATGGCCTATAATGTCTCAAAAAATATTGATTGGATCCAAAGCCCATTTTCCTACTTTGAAATCACCTGCCACCCCTATCCTAGGTATAAAGTTCCCCTTATTCTTCTTCTTCTTCTTCTAACCTATGTATTCCTTATCTACCAATGTTAACTGTCAGATAAACACAATAATTCCCACCCTAAGAGGGACATATTTTGGTAAAATGTGTGGTGGATGAGGGCACCCATAAACCCTAATGATTGTAAAATTTTCAAAAAGAAAAGCATCATGACAATTATGCCTTATAGAATCCTTACTATTTTCATGTAGAGGTCTAATCATTCTTCTAAGGGTAAGGTGTATTATATCATCTCTTTCACCTAACATATCTCTAATAGGGTCCACAATCCAATTTTCAAAATGTAAAAATGAAGAAAGGTAAGTAGTGCATTCCCATACCCTTTTCCATAGTTGAATTGGCATTGACATACCCATATCCTCCTTCAAATGAACCAACTCCTTATACATGTGGTCGGTATTGTAGTACAGAATGAGATGAGTGAGAATGGAGTAGTACTTAAAGTCAATCTTGGAGGGGTTGCTTTGTATAGTCTCCAGGTCACTCGGAATTTTGTTGGCTATGTATCTAACATAGTCATACTCCTTGTTCACATGAGGATGATGGATGTCCATAGCCACCATAGAAAGTCTTCAGTTACTATCTTTCCTCCGTCAACTCCCAACACTTTGCAGAGACCATATACTGTATACTTGAAGTAATTGTAGAATGTATCCAAATCAAAAGGCTCCTTCACATTGTTTGGGATTGGTATAGGTCTTTTTCCATCCCTGGACATGAATTTGGGGATAGCATTCTTCTTCAAAATATTCTTATGTAGATGATATTGTCTCTTCTCCTCGTCCAAGTATATGTCTACATTAATTGCATTAGAAATATCGAATGCTTCCATAAAACTAGCTATATCAATTCTCACCAGAGAAACTTTGTCTATCTTTCTTATACATTTTGTGAGATGGAAATAATGTTTTGCCAACACCTTTACTAGGTCAACGTCCATGAACACATCAGGAACAATTAGTTGGCCATCTTCAGAATCCATGGATTGCACATTAGAATATCCCTCATTCTATTATTGAAGAAAAAAAAAGTGATGCGCCATTAGAACCCGGAGTATCTGGATTCTTGCAACAAGAACATGTATCTTGTTATTCATGATGATTGGTTGACATTGCATTCGACGACCCTGGCAGCAATTGAATCCATTCTTCTAAGAATTTGTCCTTCTTTTTCTTCCCTGCAACTGCTGACTGGGTAGAGGTACTTGATTCTTCCATTTCTTTAGGATAACAAACTCTCTGAATCAGATAGAAAATCTTCTTCTATGCAATTAGTCTTTCTACAACTGCAACAGTTTAATTCTCAAGGTATTTTTCTCATCATAGAAAAAAAATATTTACGATGGATACACAAATGGTGGCAATGAATACTACTTTAAATATTTCTCTTGAGTACCACTCTATGTCCATCAACTCACCATTAATGTTAAGTATTCATAATAACTGTGGTTAGCCGTAAAATGAAAATGGTCATGTCATCAGGCCACGAAATTAGAAACCTTGAGTATTTTAAAAATCATTTGAATAATATTTCCATCAAATCCAGAAAATCTCCGTTGTGTCATCTTTCTATTCATCCCAGACCCCACTTGTCACTTTTCAACTCCAGTCATCTGCCTTTGTGGCATCAAGTTTAGCTTTATGACTCAAAAATGTGTCTTGTAACCTTGAGACAAACTATATCAATCACCTTCACACATTTGCAACCTTCAAAGGAAACCACATCATAATCGTGCGACCTTGTGCCAATAGTAATCCTTAAACTTTTTGCATGGTCGCAACCTTTTAATGTTTAAGCCAAGGAATCTTGCAACCTTGCGCCAACCATTGATCATGATACTGTTTCTATGTGTCATCATCTCACAACACCACAGGAAAACAATAGAATCTCATTCAAACCTTGCAATGTTGTGCCAAATAATTTTACTTTAAATCCCCTATAGACATGTGGCAGCCTTTCACACTACCAAAACCATGCTCTTAACCATCATAAAAGACTTGTGACCATGCACAATGCTGTAAAAATTAGTCCATTTTTAAAATTTTGGACATGTGGCACCTTTCCGCATGTTCACACCTTGGTAAATTGACTATTCAAAACACTTGCAAACCTTCGACAAACCAGAACTTAATTTCCAACAAACACTTATTGCATGGTCGCAACTGCTTGATGCTGGCTACTTAATGTCTTGCGATCTTGCGATAGACTGTAACTAAACTTCTTGACTTAACCTTAGTTCATGATCGCAACCTTAAGACTTAACCATATAACTTATTGGCGAGCTTGTGCTACACTTCAAACTAACCGTTTCGCAAGGTCACAACTATTTGATGATTAGGAATAAGACCATTACAATGGCACAACATAAAGGACTTAACCATTTTTCAAGGTCGCAAGTCTAAAATGTTATATGGATTAGACCTTTCAAACTTGCGCAAACCTTAAGAACAAAAACCGCTAGCTGGCAGATATGAACACTTTGACCTCGACTACCTTCCATGGTGATTTGGAAGGGCAAAAAGGGTAATACCAGCTCAGACTTAGGACATTTTTCAACTCAACATGTTGATTTCCATTTTCTCGATAGATGGGAAAAATTTTCAAGGCCAACACAAAATGATGTTAAATTTTGGAGAAAGTTCTAACAAAAAAAACTACAAGAAGGTGACGACTCTTTAGCAGAGAGAGTCATATTGGTTGACGAGAAACTTGTAGCTTGAGTTTTTTTTTGGATTTCTTTTGATGGAAGCAGCTTTCACTTTCAGTTTCCTTTTTCTTTGTGTTGGACTTTCCTTTTTTTTTGTCTAGAGAATGGTTTCTTTTCTCCTATGACCATGTGACTGCTGATAGTTTTCAAGGGCTCACTTTGGTCTTCTATTTTTGGTTAAAGATTGCAGCTGGTTTGGGGGCTATTCCCAACAATGAGGTTAAGGGAAGTGTGTTTTTGTTTAGGATGTGAGTTGGTATTCATGGTATACCTCTCCTTTCATGATTCCTTTGGAGGTGGAGTAGTCTCCTATAAAATACGAAACCTTTATGTGATTGTGGAGGTGGATGAGTCTCCTATTGAGGTGGATAATTCCTTCGTGAATATGGAGGTTTTTAATCCTATGAGGTATCCCTTCTATGGACTTATATATGAATGGTGGATTAACGATACGTGTCTTGTTTTGTTGGTCTTTCTCTTTGTGGCTCCTATTGAGGTGGGCTCCTTTGTTATAGAGGTGAAAAGGGGTTTTGTAGCCGAAGGGTGGATCTGCAGCCAGAGTGTTGTTGTTATTGACAAGAAGATCTTTGAAAGCCTTGGTCATACCAAGAGAATTTGGAACACTCTAACTATGGTTTGTTAGTTAAGTATTGTTGGGGGTCTATCTTGACCTTTTTTGTTTCGCCTATTGAGGCCTTGCACTCTTCTAACAGTATATCTATAAGGTCTTTCTATTGATTGTGTGTTGTTAGTGGCCTTTTTTATGCTTTAATATGCACACTATTTTGTGTTGTTGTTTTCTTCATAGCCCTATGGTTGTGTCTTTGTAAAGGACAACCCCCTTTTTTGGTTGCTTAACCTAATAAAAAATAAATTCACACAAAATGTGTACTAAGTTGGCTCACAATGACTAGTATAAGGGAGTTGAAAAGACTTAATAAATTTATATTTCAAAAGTTCAAGGTTCAAATGGAAGATATTAAGATCAAGGAGATCATTAAAAATAATTTGAAATTAACAAGATAGAATAATTTACTCAGAGAGAAGGTACAAAAAATATAGTTTATCATGAAAAAAGGTGATATGAGCTAATTTTGATAAGGCAGGTGGTAGAGGTGATGAAAATAGAAGAAGGAAACAAGATAAGAGGAAGTGAAAGTGAAAGAGATAGCGAACCACAAATTAAATAAATCCAATCTGCAATGGCCAACATGGAGTTAAAATAAAATCAATTAAGAGAGAAAATAGAAGAAGTAAAATCTTGGACCTAAGTAGTAAAGGGGCCAATAAACACACCAAGTGATATCACAGTAAATCAAGTAAAGAGGCAAATTAGGGAAGAGAAGGATGGAAAAAATAAGGCAAAAAATATCATCATTAGAGGGCTAAAAGATCATGGAGAATAGGAAAACACAAAATAATTAATAAGAAACTTCCTTAAAGATAATTTAGATTTGTATGGAGTAATTTAGAAAGAAAAAAGGATTGGAAAATGGATGAAATATTACAAGGGCAGACATGTAATGGTCACTTTGAAGAGCATACAAGACAAAACAAAAATTCTAAGAAATAAGAGATTCCTCAAAGGAATACACATTTATCTTGATGAAGATCTTACCATAATTCAACATGAAGAAAGAAGGAAAAATGGAAAAAAGTAAAGGCAGTGAGGGATAATGGTAAATGGGCTTGTTACAAAATAAGATAACCCAAATCAATAACAGAATAAAACATGATAAATAGGAAATCGTGCCCCCAAGGAACACTTAACTATGGTTAGTTGGAACTATAGGGATTATCCATGGAGAAGAGGACTTGGGTTAGGTCCCATAGATAGAGATAAAGACATTCTCTTTCTCATAGAGACATATGAGCATGACGGGTGTAAGGTTCTAGAGTTTGAGGGATAAAAAAAAGCCTTGGTGTGAAATGAAAGAACTAATAGTAGAAAATGACATGGAGGAATTGTTATTTTAATTAAAGAAACATGGGGGCAGATTTATAAGTATAGAAAAAGAAGACTTAAACAAGCAATACACATGACTAAAAATAACAAAAAACCATGTAAATAAGGGTGCAATATGCTACTTCTCCTAAAGGCTCAAAAACATGTAATAATAGGAACCTAGATCGGGAAGATCCCTACACATCAATGAAAAGGGACATTTCTATTTTTAACACTTTGGGTGAAGTCTTAGTAATAGGTGACTTTAATACTAGGACACCAAACAAGAAATCCCTCAACTTGAAAAGGAGTTACAAAAAAAGAAGTGATTTGTTATGGTTAGAAGAAGAGATGGACCAATGTTGGGAAAGGTCTTCATAACAAAACAAGGGAAATTTTAATCATTATAGGGAAAAATTACTATATTTCTATAGTGTATACAACACGGTCATATGTAATAGCATGGAAAGGTGGCCTAAATTAGGAAATATCACTTGTAAAAAATACAACGGTCAGGTTGTGGTGGACTGTCATTTTCTCTCATGATCACACCAAAAGGATAATAGAGATAGAGATAGGAGAATTGCCAATAGGGATAAAACCAAATCACACCCCAATTTTACTAAAATTGGTCATTCATTTAAATAGACATCAATGTGAGAAAATTCATTTTAAGCAAGAGAAATCCCCCTTCACTTGGTAGGATTCTAATCACTCGAGAAAATCAGAAAATATTTAGAGGTTCCCTTAAGTGGCTTGTCAGGATCCCTGAGAATAATTTTGGTAACACGAAGTAGAACCTTGTTGACAATGATAATCTTGTTCCTCTAATTCACAAGGCGTTAGAAGATTGTAAAAGATATAAACCCAAAAGAGAAATAAAATATACTTTCCCAGAAAATCCTTGGTTTGATCACAGGTGCAAGTTAGCAAAAATAAATCTAAGAGAGGGATTAGATAGAGAAAACAAGAAAGGGCATGAAAATTTGCTAAGGTACAAAAAAGAAAAGTATGTGAATATGAGAAGGATAGAGCTAATTAATTATGGAAAACAAAATCCCAAAAATTTTTAGAAAGAGTTGCAATCAAAGGGGAAGAAAAAAGAGAATAAAATCATTGGGTCTCAGTGACTTAAGTACGCAAAGATGTTATATAAGTGTGAACAGGGTGAACATAGACCTCCAGTAATCAATCTCACGACTGGACGTTTCAAAATTGAAGATATTAATCAAGGCATAAAGATATTGGCAAGGGTAAAATCTCAAGATATTGATGGAATGAAAGTTGAACATCTAAAATGGGGCATTGATATTCTTACACCTCATATCAATTGTATCTTTAACGATGTTAATGAAGAAGGTTTTCCTAAAAAATAGACAACCAATGTTGTGACCCCCCTTCACAAAAGTGATGACATAAATAATTCATAAAAATATTGTAATTAATCCCCTCCTTGGAAAGCTCTTTGGTAGCATGGTAGAATGAAAAATAAGTAGATGGACAAAAATAGAGGGTAAAAGAGCTAAGGGGCAGGCTGGTTTTAGACCAAAACATTTCATTATTGATCACAGTGTTACCCTTAGATTCCTAGTTGAAAAAATATGGAACACAATAATTTGAGGCCTTTTTTCTGTTTTGTATACTTTAAAAGGGCCTTTGACACAGTACCACACGACAAACTTTGGGATAGAATGGAAGAACAGGAAAATCCTAAGGAGCTTAAGGTTGTGGTACATAGACTTTATGGTCAGGTCAAGACTAGATTCAAAACCATAAATGGGATGTTAAAATGCTTTGGCAGCAATATTGGGGTCAAACAGGGGTTCCCACTTTCCTCAACTTTGTTTGGGCTCTATATTCATAAGTTAAAAGTATGGCTAAACAAGACCAAGGGAGAGAGAGTCCAATTAACTAATTATGTGATAGAACTACTTCTATATGTAGATTATCTCATTTTAATTTCCAAAATGACCAATGGGTTGAGAGAACACTTGAACACACTTGAAACCTTCTGTCATGAGGTTGGGATGCAAGTTAACACCACTAAAACCAAAGTTATGATCTTATTTTTGAAAAGAAATAGAAATAATCCAAACATGTTCCTTTTCAAATGAAATCCTTTAGAGATAGTGAATGAGTACAAATATCTAGGGATAATTTTTAGAACAAATTTAGTTGGGAAATGTGTAGAGAAAAACGAATTCAAGGGAGTTGGAAAATGTTGTAATCCTTAGAAAATAGGTGTAGGAATGTTGAGTTGTGGGATCGCAAGACAAAGAAAATGTTGTTTGGGTTGTTGGTTACCCTGGTGAACCTTTATGGGTGTGAAATTTGGGGTAGCAACATGTTAGATCGTAAATGGAGACAAGTAGAAATAATTCAAAAACAGCTTACCATCAGCAACCTCGAAATTAAAACAACGGTACCTTATGATATCTTACTGGTAGAAATAGGTATCTTTCCGTTAGAGGCTTCTACAATGATCCAATTGTTGAGTTACCTAAAGAAAACACAAAATATGGAAAAATGTTGTTAGCCTAACTTGATTATGGAAGAGAGACTATATAGGAGAAAGAACACATGGATTAATAAAAATTACAAATGGATGAAAAAATTGGATGTTAACATTTAGAATGTCTAGATAACAATGAAGAAATAAAAAAGTTTGTACGGGAAAAATTTAGGAGTATCATATGGACACAATAAAATGGACAAGAAAAATATACTATGTCAAATAATTTAACCCAAGAGGAGATCATGAGTAAAAAGCATATATCAGAACAAATATTAAATAGAGATAAAAAAAATGTTTAAAGCTCGGCTCAGGACTAGCTCTCACCATTTGAGGTGCGAAACAGGTAGATGGCTGATACCAAAGGAAGATTGGGAAAAATTGATATGTTGATTCTGCAACATGGTTGTGGTAGAGATTTTTGGAAAGAGACATTGATATCAAGCTTGTATGTTGTCATTGATGGAAACCATACATGATTCATATGATCACTTGTCTTATTTTGTACTTATCGAAGGTTAGATCACTAAATTGGCTAAGTTTGGGAAAATAGAGACAGTATACAGGCTACTGTATACGGATCGGTATGGACAACTGACTTCAATTTTGTGTTACAAAGCTAGGATAAGATTCTACAGGGTATATACTACCTTATTCCATGATCGCACCAATTGATGATGTCATATGATAGAATTATGGAGTTCTAAGTGGCAGAAATCAGTATTCAGTTAAGATTAGTCACAGTCAGCCAGTGGATCATTAAGTGATCCTATCAAATCAATTAATTGATCATATTATTAGTTTATTTTGATTGAGATGACATGGTAGAAGATATTTATGGCATCGATCGAGGTTAGCATGAATATTTGTTTATGGATTTGACCGACACTTCACACACTACATTTTATGTTCTTAAGGCCGACTGGTTGAGATATTGTTCTTCCAATTGAGTATATAAGATTGAGTTTTTGTGATGATTTATGAGAGTGATGGTTTGTTAAAAACATAAAATAAAATGGAAAGAGATAAGGAAAGAATCCAAGAGAGAGTGCAAAAGGAATATTTTTACCAAGTATAAAGAAAGGAAGAGTTTTACCAAGTACAGAGAGAGAGAGAGAGAGAGAGAGAGAGAGAGAGAGAGAGAGAGAGAGAGAGAGACNTTACCAAGTACAGAGAGAGAGAGAGAGAGAGAGAGAGAGAGAGAGAGAGAGAGAGAGAGAGAGAGTCCTTCAATAGATCAAACACCAAGATTCACCAAAATGTACCAAGACCAACACAGGAACTCAAGGATTTTGAAAGGGGAAAAAAAAAGAAAAAAACCCTTTTGAATAATATAAATATGGCACAAAGCCTAAAGAAGAAGAGAGAAAGAGATAAATAAGCTCATTACAATATTGAGAGCAAGTTTGAGAATGTGAGGAGAAGTGAAGAAATAGAGAAGATTATTGAGCAAGTGTGAGATGAGTGGAGGAGTTTGCATGTAACTCCCATGTTCTATGAATGTCATTCACATCGTGTGTGTGTCAAATGTGAGATTCCTCTTAAGGAGGAATAATTTCCTTATTATAGGAATTACAAAAAAAGTGGCATGTCCTCCTACTTGGACTAGAGGACAAATACAATATAGGATACCTCAGTTTATCCTTTAATTATATATTTTAATAAGGAAAGATCAAATTCTAACATGGTTAGACATGATATGGTTGGATATTGTACATGTGAATTTGATACAAGCAAAGTTGAGATTGCAGATTAAGAAGAATTATTTTGCGCTAATATGGAACTATATAAGCATATGTGATGTTAACTTATAGTTCACTATTTTGGATTGTAGTCCAATAATTGTTTCAAAGCAGTGTTATTTCCCAAGGGTTGTAGCCCTCTTTTGTAATTGAGAAATGATCTCTAGGTTGTAATCCTAAATGCATGTGCATTCCAATCTTATTGTACTCAAACCTTTAAGAGGGTTACTACTGCTACAAAGTAATCATTTGTGGGTACCATCCCCACCGTAGTTTTTCCCTTAACTGGGTTTCCATGCAAAAATCATGGTGTTATGATTATGTGGATGCTTTTTTTATGTTTTAGTTGTTTGATTTTCATTACATATGGTTTATGGTTGATCAATCATATTACTAAGATTAATGTTTTTAGAACATTGATTCACCCTTGCCCCTCTCAGTGTTTGTCAATACTAACAATTGGTATCAAAGATTTGTGTATCGGAGGGAGTCTAACAGCTTGAGGAAGGTCTTGATGGCCATTTTCATAGTTTCTAATAATTTTCAAAGGAAAATCTTGGTTGTGCTTGTATATCTTGACAAACAAAATACTCATAACCTTGAATTAGAAAAGAGACTCAAGGGTGTTGAAAACTTCATTGAGAACCTGAAGGAACAATTGAACAAATCTAGAGATAAGAGGAAAGATCTTGTTAAGAATTTGAAGAAGAAAGGAAGCATTGATGATTCACAAGCCTTGAAGGAGAAATCTGATGAATGTGAATAGCTTGTAAAAGACAAAGATAATCTAAAACATGAGATGGACGCCATGGTTATGAATATGACTAAAGAGATTGAAGAAAGGAAAATGAATGAAAAACATCTTGAGCAATCCCTGAAGGACAAGTCTGATGAATGTAATAAACTAAATTGTGAGATTGGAAAATTGCATCTTGATCTTGATGAATCCAGACATAACGAGAAAGAGCTTGAAAGGGTTAAAGAAATGCTTAGGAGTGAGCTTGTTGTAGCTAATGAATTCAAAGATAAATTTAAATCCAATTCAACGAAGCTTGATGAACACCTTGAAAGTCAAAGGTCAAAAGTAGATACACAAGGACTTGGTTTTTAAAAGGGAGAAAGCATCAAATCTGGTCCGAACAACACCTTATCATACAATCTCATGGAGAAACCTAAGAGTTCATATATGAAGGAACCTAATGCACATAACTTCAATGGGAGATGATTTTCATGCAACAAATTTGGTCATGGGGAGAACCAATGCAGAAGAAAACCTAATGCACCATCCTTTTTTGGATATTGTTTCACTTGCTACAATTATAGACATAAATTAGATGAGTGCAGAGCCAAATTGAAAATTTTTGTGAACAAAGGGAATATGACATGTTACAAATGCAACAGTTTTGGTCACATAGTGAAACAATGCAGATTGAGGACAAATCAAGCGAACACAAGGTATGGAAAGTCAAATGTGATATCTTTCAAATGCAATAATCCTGGCCTTATTGCTAAGTATTGTAGATTCAATAATGCTAATATGAATATGATAGGTTTATTTTGAAGAAAAAATGTGCAAAATAATGATAAAGGCAAAAAGATCGATGTTGAAGAAGTTAGGAAGCAAATGAGAGAGACATGTGTAACTAAAAGAAATTCAGAAGGTAATGGAGGGTCCGCACTTGCTCTTGGTATGGAAAATTCATCTAAAAACTAAATTAGGCCAATGACCTAAGGCGGAGTTTTCATGAAAAATATTACCTTACCCCTAAATGGGATTGATGTATGAAAGCAATCGATGTAGTTAGATGCATAATGGAATTCATATCACAATGAAATCACTCTTGAAGGTTTATGAACAAGTTTAACGGATTGCAAACGATTTTTTGTGTTTCAGTTCAAATGTAGCTTTTTGAACTAGGGTTCAGTGCATTAATTGATTTTTGATCATGTGAAAGTGTAAAAGGACACTCTAAGACTTCTTTGTCACCTTACCATCTAGAGACCAAGCTTGCAAAGACATTTGAGGAAATTTGAGTAGAAATTGAAAGCATTTTCAAAGATCGAACTACAAACCCTTGTTGTCGACATAAAAAAGGTATTTATCATTCTGCGACTTGGTATTTTGGTTGTGAGATTATGGATACACTTTTGATGATCAATGTGGAGGATTGACCTAGACCAAAATTCAAGAAACACCCCTATAAGTCTATGGAAGATGATCTTGAAGGTGCATTTTCTAGTAATCTGTATGGAGTATTACATCTCAAAGACATTAGGGTCTATATCCATTGTAACATTGAAGAATTAGGGCAAGATTTTATATACCAGATGTATAAGTCATTGTGTGTAGATGGTAAACTGAAAGAAGAGTTCAAATCTTGGAAACTTTGAAGATAGCTCAAGTCATGTAATTTCACATCTTTGAAGATCCCAATTGGATTAGATACATTCTGATCCATATACATGATCAGTTTATGTGGTTAGACAAGTCGTACAAAACTACCAAGCAAGTGTTAGAGGCAGTCACAATTTTAATGCAAATGGAGAAGTTCTATCTTTAAGAACCATTAAGAAAGATGTTGTCACTCAACTGACTAAATCTTAGTGGGATTCATGATAGTAAAAAACATTAAGCAATCGGATGTTAAGTTCGCATCTATGATATTGGGATACATGGTATACCATTCCACCAGAGAAAACTCAATTTCAAGCACTGTCATTCATCCTGCAAAAGATAATCAGATCTCAAATGTTGAAGTAGATAAAGGGAAGTTGAGGCAGAGAAATCAATTGGTGATAATTAGAAGTCAGATGAAATTGTCAAAGAAACTCATAAGGAAGTTGAGGAGAAAGTTATTAAGGAGAAAATTGAGCACAAATTAGAGGCAAGAGACACTGTGAAATCTGAATTATTTGAAGATGATAGCAAAGACACAGAATATTTGAAGATCACACAAGGTCCAATTTAGTTGGAAACTCTTAGTCTGGTTCAGTTGATGGGACTTGCTTTGGTAGCCCAGGCCAAAGCAAGAAAGAAAATTCTAAAGAGTCATAAGAAAGGCAGTGAATTGCTTGCACTTGTATCTGAAGTATTAAGTAATATCATGCCAACCTACACAATAAATCAGAATGACACATAATCAGGTCATCTTGAGGGATTGTTGAATGCAGTGAATGGTCACTTTGAGTCATTTGAAAAATCAGTACTCGTCAAGGTTCAAAGTGAATTTGATGAGAAGAAGTTCAAGCAACTGATCTCCATGGATGCAAATGACATTGTCATTGGGAGTTGTGATTCAAAGGGTAAAGGATGCTCTCACTAGAGGAGGGAAAATATATAGAGCTTGCATTGAATACCCTAAGTGTGTTTATGATATTGATAAGATTATAAGGGAATTTGAGGTGAAGCTATCTGAGACAACGAAGAAATATGATCCTTTGAATAATTTAGCATCAGATAATGCAATTCAAGTGACTTCATTGAATGACAAAATCAGAACACTTGTAATTGAAAGGGATAGAGTTAAGGGATGGATCAGTGAGTTGATGAACTTAATTGTTCCTAAACTTGACATTTTTATGAATGGGTTGAAGGAAGCAGAAGCAACATACACCTTACCAGTTCCATCAGACCTTGATGTTGCAAAGAAGTTGGCTTATGCCATCTGTGGTCAAATTGAAGCAATAGAGAACATGAAAAAGAGTTGGGACACACATTTTGTTGCTCTGAAGAATAATTTCTCAAATGTATTCAAACTTTTGTAAGGTTTTTGCATGATTGTATATAGACGGAGTTATATAGGATTTTGGTAGTCACATTTTGTGGGCACCCAGGCATTTGCCATTAATGTCAAAGGGGGAGAGATAAGGACTAAAAAATGAGATGTTCATTTCAGGGGGAGCAAAAAATTTTGGTTAGGGAGAACAATCTTTTGGAGTTTGGCATTTTGTTTAGACACTTAGTCATTTTTCACTAAGTATTTCCATCAATGCCAAAGGGGGAGATTGTTCGCAAGAGACACTGATATCAAGCTTGTATCATGTCATTGATGGCAACCATACATGATTTGTATGGTCGCTTTTCTTATTGTGTACTTATCGAAGGTCAGATTGCTAGATTGGCTAAGTTTGGGAAAACATAGACAGTGTACATGCTACAGTATAAGGATCAATACTGACAATTGACTTTGATTTTTGTGCTATGAAGCTAGGATGAGTTTCTAAGGGGTATATACTACCTTATTCCATGATAGCACTAGTTGATGATGTCATATGATCGAGTTATGGAGTTCTGAGTGGAAGAAATCAATATTCAGTGAAGAACAGTCAGAGTCAGCTAGTGGATCATTAAGTGATCCTATCAGATTGATTAATTGGTTGGTTTATTAGTTTTTTTATTGAGATGACATGACAGAAGATATTTATGGCATTGATCAAGGTTAGCATGATGATTTGTTAATGGATTTGGCTGACAATTCACACACTACATTTTATGTTCTTGAGGCCAATCGATTGAGATTGTTTTTGCAATTGGTTATATAAGATTGATTTTTTGTGATGATTTATGAGAGCGATGGTTAGACATGATATGGTTTGATGTTGTACATGTAAATTTGATATAAGAAAAGTTGAGATTGCAGATTAAGCATAATTTTGTTGCGCTTACATGGAACTGTATAGGCATATGTGATGCTAACTTCTAGTTCAGTATTTTGGATTGTAGTCCAATACTTATTTTAAAGTAGTGTGCTTTCTCAAGGGTTGTAGCCTTATTTTGTAATTGAGTAGTGAGCTCTAGATTGTAAACCTGAATGCATGTGTATTCCACTCTTATTGTACTCAAACCTTTAACGAAGTTATTACTGCTGCAAAGTAGTCATTTGTGGCTACCATCCCCACCATGGTTTTTCCTTTAACCAGGTTTCCACACAAAAATCATGGTGTTGTGATTCTGTAGTTTTTTTTATGTTTTATTTGTTTTCTTTTCATTGTATTTGGTTTATGGTTGAGAAATTAGATTACTAAGATTAAAAATTTTAGAACATTAATTCACTCCCCCCTCTTAGTGTTCCTCAATACTAACAGAGACAAAGCATCATTTTATCATGGAATTCCCAACATACAATGGCATCCGTTCTAGTTATGTGTATATTTTAGAGGCAGACAACTTAAGTTCTTTATTTGAAGAAAAATAGTTAGACAGAAGAGAAAACATGGTGATCAAAATTCATCGTTGAAGACCATATTTAAATAAGAGGTTACAGCTTGATTAAGGTTCTTAACACCCTAGACTTGGGGTGTGTGCTAGTCAGTGGGTCCCATAGGTTGTTTGGGTCTCGTGAATGTTATTAAAATCTTTCATTCATTCATTCAAATTAGTGACAACAAAAATGACCAAGATCAAGTCTACACTTATGATCCTGAGTGATGAATGGTAAATCTAGGGATCAAGAACAATCTACTATGATGAGTGATCTTGGGATTTGGATATTAATATATCATGAGTTGACTTCACACCAGACTACACAACTTGTAGACTAGTCATTACATTAAGCACACTTTAATTAAAGTGAAGCCAAAACATAAGATAAAGGGGATCTATGCACATTTTTCCCTTTTGTAAAATATATAATAAATGTAAGAAAACAAAATATTATCATTGGGCAATGATATATGATAATTTATGTACTCCAAAACATGTTAAATACTTTTCACTCAAATTTTCTGTTAATAGTTACTCTTATAATACAAATTCAATAGATTATCCATAAACTTGTGGTTATTTACTGCAACCATTTCCTTCAATGATGAATTGTTTTGTTTCTTTTTCTTAAATCTAGCACCATTCTAATATATAAAACCCCATTTTGCATCTTATTAAATCTTTTTATAATGTGATGGTTGAATTGTGCATTGTCATTGTTGCGACCAAGGTTGAAACCCCTGCTAGATCATTGTAATTGTGGGCATTGTACCCTCAATAATCCATTGTGCTCATAGATTTGAAGCTTTGTATTGAAGTTGTTGGGGTTCATGTCGATGACTTTGTGCTCCAAACACTCCTAAGCTAGTGTGCTCACATGATTTGTGCCCTTGTTGGGTTACTAAGCTAGTAGGTTTGGACTATGTGATCAAGTTAGGGATGAGGTCCCCCATTTGTGGCATTGCCTAACTTGGGCAAGGCTAAAAATTATAATATTACCAATTAAACAAAACAAAAACCATTCAACTACACTTGTTACTTATTAATAAATTAAATTTATATTTAATAATGTAATGGTGAAAATCACATGCTCGTACATGTTTCCATAATGTTTTAAGTCCACTATACTTAAAGTGTCATTTATGTAATATAATAACACAAATGAGTTTCCTTGTGTGAAGCTCAGCTTATGACTTTAATATGTTCTCATTTCACTCATATTCAAGAATTGGTAATGCTCCTTAGATCTCCCATTTACCACCTTGGATAAAATCCATAGGCGTGGAATTGACCAATGTCAATTCTAGAGCCATAGATCTAAAGCACAAGCTTTTAAAATTCAAATTTAAAATTTGTCAAACTTCTTCACTAGCCATGATGAGCTGACCTACCATATGTTTGCATGGATTTGTATGCTATGGTGTTGCATCTAAGGGATTTCTCTATCCATTTGAAATCACATATATACCACATGTCTCTAATCCATTTGTGCATCATTATAGCAAAGGCAATGGAGATTCTAATTGCACTATCAACATATATTATCTTACTAGGATATTGCATGCTTACCTTTCTAGGTCGTTAAATTGGTCCACCTAAGGGCTTGGTTGAGGAGAAAATGACCCTTTGCAAGCAAGTTCTAAAATAGCATCCTATATACACATGCATGGCAAGCCAAGGTGGCTTTATTACCATCATACATTTTCTGTCAAATCACTTTCATAGGTCCAACTCAATTCCACATGACACATTTGTTCCACAAATGCAAATATTAGCTTAGCAGGCACAAATCTTAACCAAAAAATAGCATAACTAATTTATAGATTCTGAGGCATTCATCTAATCAAGGCCCTGATTTTTAGAAAATTGGTGAGTTGATTGCTAGTATCTTCTGTAGAATATTCCACGAACAAGATTCAAGCTAAGTATCACGTTTAATTTATTTGAACTCGGTAAGTTCATTTCTGCATCTATTATTCCAATCCTACCTCTACAATCCTCGGTGAATTGTAGTGAAATCTTTTATTTTCATAAGAAAAAATATGTCTATCATTCTAGATAAAGAGTGTGCCATGTATAGCTCAGATTCTTTTTTTTTTGAGATAATTTTTGAAAAAATAACAAAAGATTATAATTTCAACAAATTATGCTACTTAAATTGTAGTGAACCCATAAAGTTGAGGCCACTTGGCTTGGACAGCAGTGTTGGCTGCCAACTGTGAAGTTTTGTCTCCTTCCAGAAAAATCAAGAAAAGATCAGATTGTTGTCAGTCGAACAGTCTTACCTTATGTAGGAAGAAACTAATCAGATTGTGACCTTGAAGTTTCTAGTAAGAACCACCGACTTCTCGAAGAAGCTCGATTTTGTCTTGTAGTGATAAGTGTCTCCTAGAAGGAAATTAGATTTGTTTTGTCTTGTAGCGATAGTTGTCTCCTAGAAGGAAATTAGATTTGTTTTATCTTGTAGCGACAGTTGTCTCCTAGAAGGAAATTAGATTTTTGTTTTGTTTAATTTCTATTTTGTATCTTCTACCGACTCCTAGAAAGGGGGCCAAAACAAATTGTTTACTTGCCTTGCACGACAAGTTAATGATAACATGGCCTCATTGAATACTTTGGACTGAAAACAAAACGAGGGCATAAGATGAAGAAGTATTTTCTTAAAGACAAGTTGGATGGAGAGACTATTATGAATAAGAAAGGTAAAGAGCATAAGCCACGAGAAATTTTTTTGAAAAAGAAAACTTAGAAGTTACCATTTAAGAATATAATGTCCCAGAGTTGGCCAAACCAACATTGATTGACTAGCTATGTGGAGAAATTCAATTTTCTATGGCAGCCATATTGCATGAGGATAATAGTGGTGTGGAGTCTTCTATCACTGACACTCAAGGTTTGAGGAAAGAGCCTCTTATGATAGTCAATCGTGAGGAGCACTTAGAATTGCATGAGCATGAGTCCAAGAATTTCGATGAACAATAAAAGACAGAAAAAGATTGATGAAGTCTTGGTGGATCAAACCATGCTTATTGAGCATGAAGACGCCAAGATAGAAACTAATGTTTCAATCCAAGTAACATACAATAATATGTCCAAAGGAGATCCATTGCAACAAGTGATAAATGTTCAAAATTTCCATGTTGAGGAGGATGTCTTAGTTGATTCTAATGCTAAAGAAGGTAAGTACTCTCATCACTTTTGCTCAAGTTATGAAACTAATAGCAAAGATCTATATCAGTTTTACTATCATGAAAAGAATATATTCAAAGTGGATAGGTGTATAGGTTTTGTTGTCCAAAACGTCCAATATGGATCCAGGAGATCATTTATCATGGATAAGGGGTATTCAAAAGTATGATTTCAGATCCTTAACTCTTGCAACATCAATAGAGGTCTTAGCATGTGGTTTTGGTGGAGGAAAGGACATTATAATGTCCACTGTTATAACCAACAAAAGTGATTTCCTTTCAAATTGGAGACATACAAATAATGCTTTAATGTGCACACGATTCTACCTTGGGACTATTGGAATTGGCTCCATGCTTGTTAAAAATGACTCCATGTCCAAGGAGATGGAAAAGAATGCAATTGAGTGGAAGTTCCCTCGAGATCCAAATGTTGACAATGGAATGGTTAAAGCAATAAGAAATGTGGTGGACCAGCTGAAGGATCCTTTAAATAAGGATTACATCTTGTTCAATGACACAGTTTGGAAGGTTACATTTAGTAATGTGTTTAAAATCTTAGTCACCAAACTAAAGGCTTTATATATGCAAAAGAAAATAATCAACACGCCATGGAGAATGGTCAGTGATAGGCAACAAGATAGGAAACATGCTAGTCTTGCTGAGAAAAGTCTTATAAATGAATATGTAACCTTGGATCACATTTAGCAGATTTCGAACAAAGAGAGAAGGTATCTCAAGTACTAAAAGTATGGAATGTTCTTACCCTTAAAGAACTTCCTGGCCATAGACAAGGCTTGGAAAATGTTTTTGCAACATATACTCTAGAGAACAGTGAGCAATGCAAGGTTAAGAGTCTGAACACTGATGGAACAAGGGTGCTACAAGTGCAATGGAAGGATGATCCTAAGTCTGTGAGGTATAAATGTTTACAAAGATCATAAATGCAAGAGACTCCACATTTGGAAGATTCTGAAAAGAGATCCATTTCACAAGAGTATGTCAGAGTTAGAGAAAAGATAAATAAATTACTAACAACAATAGATGGGTCGAACATTGGACTTCAGTTTAAGGTTAATGATACAGAATCAAGAATAATCAGCCAAAAAATTGTACATAAATACAGATTTCTTAGGGAGGAACAACAATTGAATCTTGCTACTCATAGTTTCTTGTGGGAAAAGCAAGTTGAAGTAGAGCGTACATTTGGGAGAAAGGACTTATAAGAAGAATATCATCATGCAGGTTGTTTCCAAATGCTTGCCATTGTTAATGCAAAGCTTGGTTTAGCAATAAGGGATCACATTAGTCACATTGGTAGTCTTGTTCAGGGAAAAGGTCATAATCCCTGCATGAACATGTTGGACAGCAGTGATATCATGCAGGAATTAGAAAACACTCCAAATAATTTTATAAATTTATATGTCAAATACTTTCCTCTGGTCATTATGTTCTAGAAGTTTATAATAATGTTGGATGGGGGTGTACAGTACAAATCTTTCCTAAATAGATGTCCGGAAGAACAAGGATGGCAGTTACAAAAGAAACAATCTAGTTCGAATGAAGGGATTGGTGAGGAAGTGGATTTAATAAAATCATCTTTCGTAATGTTTCTACAGTGGATGATGCCCCTACACTTGCAGTGAACAAGAAGCTTAAAAAGTTAATAGATTGTGCAAAAGCTTTGGCGAGGATTCTACAACAGTGTGTGGTAG
Organism: Thuja plicata; assembly: GCA_018584345.1. Classification (NCBI taxonomy): domain Eukaryota; kingdom Viridiplantae; phylum Streptophyta; class Pinopsida; order Cupressales; family Cupressaceae; genus Thuja; species Thuja plicata. The sequence goes on along the minus strand of MU223054.1, from coordinate 1,644,747 downwards.
AAGCTAATAATGTTAAGATAATCGTTGCGTAGTCAAGGAAGAACTTGCACCAAATCAAGCAAAAGCATGGGCACATAAGATCACAAGCCAACTTTTATAAGTCTCTCAAAATTTCTTTTGCAGAGGACCTATCAACTTATGCGGTGACATGGATGTATTGGTAAAAGTGCATGAGTAGACAACATCTTAAGAACCAATTTTCAGATTCAAAGTGTCAACTGTTAGCATGCACTATGAGATTTGAAGGTTGTGTTAGGTATAACAGTCCACCAACACAACTGAGAGAGGGGGTGAATCAGTTGTGAGACAAATTATTAAACATTAGACTTTATAAACAAAACTTTAATCCAAATGATAACACAGTAAATGCCAACACAATAATACAATCCTTTGTTGTCGAGGAAACCCTGTTAAAGGTAAAACCCTGGTGGGAATTAGCACCCACAAATAATGTACTGAGAGCATAGTATCCATGTTAAAATATTTAGCCTTGTTAGGAGCTTATTGATGCATTACAGTACACAGTCCATGTTAAAGGACAGATCCTATTAGGAGTCAAGAGTAACAGTAGGCTCACTGCCCAGACACACTGCCTAAAGAAGGTCAAATCCACCCTCAGGACTTACAGTCTGAAATACAAGTGTATATAGAAAATATACAATCCAGTGAACTGTCATATAGCAATTGTCTTTGCTTGGTCAGTTCCAATGAAGTAACATAATCACAACCTCTGCTCTCCATCCAACAAACTTCACACAAACAAGCTCGCAGCTTCCACACTTGGCTGTCTCTATCTCAATCACCTTCTCTTCATACATCCATACTCTTTTCAAAAGAAAAGGTCTCTCATATATACACTATTACAATAATTGATTAGGTCGGCCAATCAGGTTTTCCCAATATACAAATAATTATTTAACCCCTTGCTAAGATACACACGGTACCTATAACAAGTAAACATCAATTACAGTTCATCAAATATAATCCAAGATCCGTAACCCACGCTCGCAATCCATAATACACGCTACATCTCTGAAGTCGGCCCCAAATAGGTCTCCTCCAGAACACACGCCATAGCTGACGTCACCAACAATCATACGACTTGCGAAACATAAAAATCATTCCTTAACATGTCTTCTGCCATCCCTTAAGCTCGCATAACCTGAATCCACATCGCTTGTAAGTTATACTCAAAACACAGAGACTAACTCTATCAAAGATCATTGTCACCGTCAAGTACCCAGTCTTCACTACAACATTTGTAACTCATCTAATAGACAATATTAAGTCGTGTGACCTTAGAAATAAGATCACAACATGTCCCTGTACACATCACCATCCTAGCTCGTTCTGAATCAACCGTACAGTACTCGTACACCTCAGTCAGTCATCAAGCAATAGTAATAACCAGTCTGTTCTGCCTCCATAGAAACATATGTTGACATCAATGACAAAACATGAATGCCAACAACATCAGCAGCAACCAATTCCAACAGGTTGTCATGTGTTTATTCCAAACTTTGCATTGTTAAGTAGAACTGTTCAATTCTCAGGGTATGAAATCTGTATGATCAACGTTATTCATGTTGAGTGACATTTACTTGGAGTGGATAAGTTTTAGCTGAGTCTTGGTACATGGCATAATGATTTACACATGTGGAGAAGCATTTTGACCTTAATCCATTGGGTTGTGACCCACATATTGGTGTTGGATAGTTGCTCTGTACTATTGATCACAAAGACTTTAGAATCCTTTGTAAACAACAGCTACTTGGTGGAATAGGGCAGGTTTGTATGATCTTCTCCCTTTTGAAGGTTGGCACATTGATGACACCCCATCATCCCTTGTCATTAGAGGTACTATTTGCTTCATTTTGAGCAAGGTTCGCAGTTGGATAAATGTTGTTCTGATTCATAACAGTCACATATGCTGCTTTGGCATGATTGATCATGCACTTAGGATGATTATTTTTCACATCCATGTGAGATCATCTAGAGTGCGAGAGTTGTATGAGAATAGCTCTTCAAGATATTTCTATCCTCTCATATTTGATGAATATGACATTGTGGTGATTTGGGATCTTGGCATTGGTATGTTTGGTACGGTACTTTATTGGGATCGTGATTCGTTGTTTCACAATATGAGGCATGGCGATGTTTTTATCAAAGTGAAGCAACGAACGTTTAAAGGAGACATACAAGGGAAAACATACCAAGATCCTAGATTAATTTGGGACCGGGGCATTGATTTGGTGTTTCTGAGGTCACAGCCTTTTAGACAATCGTTTATGAAGGGAAGCAGAAAAGAGAAGCTAAAACCACACTCTTATGGTCCTTACTAGGTGATTAAAAAGGTGGGATGAGATGCTTATGAGTTAGAATTATCACTCGATAGCAGGATTCACAATACTTTCCATATTTCATGCTTAAAGCCCCTGGACAACAGATGAACCCCTTCATGGAGCTCCCTCTGCTAGACTATGAAGGAAAGTTGATCCTTGAACTTGAATCTGTTCTGGATGTAAGGGAGAAAAGAATAGGTAACGAAGCTATTACAGAATTCTTAATCAAGTGGAAGGGACTACCGCTAGAAGACACAACCTGGGAAGGAATTAAAATCTTCAAACACCCTAACCTGAAATTGCTTGAGGTCAAGCAATGAGGGGACGTGAGTACTGTAATGAACACATAAAGTTGAGGCCACTTGACTTGGACAGCAGTGTTGGCTTCCAACTGTGAAGTTTCGTCTCCTTCCAGAAAAATCAAGAAAAGAAAAGATTGTTGTCAGTCGAGCAGTCTTATCTTATGTAGGAAGAAAAGAATCAGATTGTGATCTTGAAGTTTCTAGTAAGAACCATCGACTTCTTGAAGAAGCCCAAATTTATCTTGTAGTGATGGGTGTCTCCTAGAAGGAAATTAGATTTGTTTTGTCTTGTGGCGACAGTTGTCTCTTAGAAGGAAATTAGATTTGTTTTGTCTTGTAGCAACAGTTGTCTCCTAGAAGGAAATTAGATTTTTGATTTGTTTTATTTATGTTTTGTATCTTCTACCGACTTCTAGAAAGGGGGTCAAATCATATTGTTTACTTGCCTTGCATGGCAAGTTAATGAAGCACCCCAAGTAGGTATATATAGACGACTCTGCTAGGTTTTTTGGTTATGTTGAATATTTTGGTTTGCCTTTGTGCACGATTCGAATCTTGGGACGAAACCCCCAAGAGATCACCTTTGTTGTTGTATGTTGTTGTTCGAGCTCTACATGGTCTTGGGACGAAACCCTCAAGAGTTAATCTTTGTTGTCTTACTGTTCGAACTCTATATTGAGTTCTGTGTAATTTGAAAACTTAACTTACTTTTATAGAGAAATTCTATATCACTTTCAAATACAAATATATTCCTGAATTTACAGTTATTGGGTAAAACTTGTTATTTAATGATTTGGATCTGCATAAATATTATGTAATCAATTATTTATGTTGAGGATTAAATAGTTCAGGAAAACAAAATTCAGATCATATAGACCTTAAGGTCTTTACATAAATAAACATTATAAACAAGTGATTCTAGCATAAAACCTTGTGAAGTTAAGAAGATTGCCAAAAGAAATGATAACCATGCCCTTTTGGTTCTTGACAAAACTAGAAGGTTATGTAGCTTGCCACATCCTCATAGAAGAAAAGATTTTTTCTATTGACCAGCAAGACATAGGTTTAACACAATCAAGGAAAATTGACCTTTGAACTGTAGCTTACTTGTAAGTAGCAGAAATTATCACTACAATTACTCAGGTTCAAAATATGGGGAACATGCCCCTCCATGCTGAAGCATTCTTACATAATATCACAGAAGTTGATTGATTGTTAATGGCATACTTATCTTATTGTGAAATGACAGCGAAGACGAGCATAATCACAATTTTTGGTCTTCTCAGAGGATCAATCCATGTTCAATTTTGAGTAATTATGTGTTTTTGCAAATCTTTTTAAGCACTCACCCATTTCTTATATAGTATTTGCCTGTGGTCCATAATTCTTGGCTTGCATGGATTTTTTCCCTTTCATTTGCCCTTGTGCTTAGCTACATTTATACCTGAATTTCCATGATCTGCACATGTAAACACACTTAAATGTGGATAACAACAATATTTCTCATAAGAGATTTCGTCATTGTATCTTATTGCATCTCAATTCAACACTTCATGAAGTCCAAGACTGATTCATTTTGCTGGTATAGCATGTTACAGAGACAAGGCAATGCTTGAGAATCGCCATCAGAAGCTACAAGGCATATTTAACAAGCCGGGAAAGTTCTTTACATGAATTTGATCAAATCCAAAAGAATCTATATGGTGAAAGTGCAAGCTACAAGCTCCAGAATCATTAAGTTCTTATTGTGAAGATTTAATCTATTGTTTTACGCAGAGTGAGGACCTTGTTAAAAAGGGCCCCAGAGGCAATGTAGCCTGATAGCTCGCCCCCCTCAACTCATAGACAATCATAAATCCCTCCTCACACAAGATTCAAAAATGATATTTTTTGTGGTTTCTCACAGCTTCTTCATACCATTTCACATCCTCGTATAAATGCCAAAGCAACTGATTTGCAAAAAAATATCTCTAAGCGATATTAAAAGTTCTTAACTGCAACTTCCATTCCTAGTTTGCTTTCAGGGCGCACCCGTCACACATTGACATTGTATGGAGATCAATGACGCATGGTTAGTGAGCCTCTAAAATTGTTTCTGTCACATGCAAGATCCAGTTACCATATGCAAACGAACTTGGAAGGGAATAAAGATAAAAACTGGTAGTTAGACGCAGTTTAACACCAATCTTACCATTCAATGGTGATAATTCAAAGATAATGACTCTGAAAAAAAATCAGCTAGCCTTCAGTGACAACATTGATGGTAGTGATGTATATCCTTTTCAAACAAAAGATCTTAACAAACTTGTGAGTCTCTGACATACTTGCAACTAGTCCTTTCATTTCACAAGTAAAAGAGGGTAATTCAAGTTCATGTGTCTTTCCTTTTTAAGCTGCACTACCTTAGTGACCACATAAAGTCGGACCATTCTCAAAACTTGGTGGTACTGTGGGAATCTCAACACAGATGCAGGTACTTGATAATTTGCATAAGAACTGCTAGAGGTGTGATAATAAGCCCAAAGGCAAGTAACAAGTTACGCTGTGGTGATAAAACATGTGTTTATCTCGTTTTTCTTGCATGGCATGCAATGCAAGGTTTGTGTCCGGGGAATACGCTGCCTCCATCTGTCTACTCAACAACTCCAACTAGCACAAATACTATCCATCTGTGAATGAGACTGACCCTTAACAGTAAACATCTACACCCTGTACTTGACCTCAATCCAAACTACATCCTGGATCTTTTATCATATCCCTCGCTTTCATTAAATCTCTCATATTTGGTACATCACACCTTCCAGCTGCAGCATAGATGTTTGATAGCAGAATATATGTTTCTGCTACTTGTGGTTCCAACTCAAGAATACTCTTTGTGGTATATTTTCCTGGTTTAATGTTTCCATGGACCCTGCTAGTACCAATCAAACACAAGGTTTGAATCTGGCTAATACCCTGTCTCCATCTGTCTACTCAACAACTCCAATTGTCATAAATATTTCTAATCTAGGAATGTCATCAGGCGCCAACAGTAAATGTGTGCACCCTATTTTGAACCTCAATCCAACTACATCCTGGATCTTTAATCACACCCCTTTCATTCATTAAATTTCTCACGTATGCCACATCATCCCATCTTCCAGCTGCAGCATAAATGTTTGATAGCAGAATATATGTTTCTGCTGCTTGTGGTTCCAGCTCAAGAATACGCTCTGCTGCATATTTTCCTAGTTCAACATTTCCATGGACTTTGCAAGCACCAATCAATGTCTGCCACATTGAAGCATTGGGTTCAATTGGCATTTGCTTGACGAAGTCCATTGCCTGATCAAGTTGTCCGACACGGCCAAGAAGATCAACCATGCACGCATAGTGTTCTAACCTTGGTATGATTCCATAATCACAAATCATTGAATCAAAGATACGACGAGCATCTTTCAACAAACCTGCATGCCTGCATGCAGAAAGAACACAAACAAATGTTCTGGAGTCTGGATTCACACCAAGATCTTTCATGTTTTCAAAAAACTGCAGGGCTTCATTGCCATGTCCATGCTGAGCACATCCTGATATTATTGAATTCCATGTGACAACATCTCTTTCAGGTGCATCGCTGAACACTTTCTTTGATTCCTCTAAGTTTCCACATTGAGCATACATTGCAATAATAGAATTTCGCACACAAACATTTGTAACAAAACCAATCTTAATGGTCTGACCAAGCACCTGCTTTCCATTTTCTAGAGCTGCTAAGCTTCCGCATGCACTAAGAATGGTAGAAAATGTGAACTGATTCGGCTTCATTCCTACTTTCTGCATTTTGCAAAATATTTTCAGAGCTTCCTCCTCATGCTTCTCATGAACATATCCAACTATTATTGCAGTCCAGGAGACTATATTATGCTCTGCCATTTTGTCAAACACTAATTTTGCATTATCTATGCTCCCACACCAGGCATACATGTTGATGAGGGCATTATTTAAAGATAAATTTGTATTCAATCTGGTTCGAATTGTGTAGGCATGTACTTGCTTTCCATAGTTAAGATATTCTGTGCATATACAGGCACCAAGGATGCTTGCCAGTGAGAATTTGTCAGGCTGAATGCCTTCCCGTTGCATTTGATGTAATTGTTTCATGGCGTTCTCCCCTTTCTTATTATGTACATACCCTGCAATCATTGAATTCCATAAGACAGTGTCTTTTTCAGGCATTTTAACAAAAACTTTGTATGCATCTGCTATATATCCACATTTTGCATATACATCAAGAAGGGAGCTCCCTACAAAGACATTTGACTGAAACATAGATTTCACTATGTGGGCATGGATTGCCCTCCCCTGTTCCACAGCCACCAAGCTTGCACATGCTGCAAGAACACTAGCAAAAGTGAACTCATCTGCTCCTATACCTAACTGTTGCACTTGGGAAAAAACTGTCAAAGCATCCCAATCAAACCCATGTTGCACATAGCCTGCAATTATGGTATTCTGGGAAATAAGATTTGGCTCAGGTATTTCATCAAATGCTTTCCTTGCAGCTTCTATGCTTCCACACTTAGCATACATGGTAATAAGGGCATTTGCAACAAATACATTCAAGTCAAATCCAGACATGATCATGTGCACATGAACTTGTCTACCATATCCCAAATCTGCCACACTCGCACAAGCGGAAAGAACACTGGCAAAGGTGAACTGATTTGCCCTTGCACCTGCCTCCAGCATTTGGGAAAAGAGTGCAATGGCCATGTTGCCACACCCATGTTGCACATATCCCGCAATCATTGCAGTCCACGTGACAACGTTTCTCTTAGGCATTTTCTCAAACACTAGGCGTCCATCTTCCAAACTGCCACATTTGACGTACATATTAATGAGATGATTTGAGACGAAAGTGTCAGGGTAAGATCCAGTTTTGATCATGTGGGAATGAACCATCTTTCCTTCTGCCAAGGCCTTTGCCTTGGCAAACTCATGAAGAAGCTCAGCATAGGCTCTAATTTCCATCCCAATGCCAAAATGTTGCAAAGCATATAGGGTTTGTTTCATTATCTCTTCTTTACAGAACATGTCCGCACCCAAACCAATATGAGCTCCATGTCCAAACCTTCTGGACTTTTCGATTCGATACTTCTCGTTGAATTTTGCGTTTGAGAATCGCCCTTCATTAATTTTTTCAATTGGGTTTTGTCCATTACTGAATTCTTCCATAGGGTAGCTTAATGGCTGGCTCTTAACGATTCTAGATTTATCCTTACTGTTTTTTTCTCCGAGGCTTTCTTCAGGCAGAGCGACAGTCCAAAAACATCCAACATTTGCTTCAATACCATATTGCATTGAATCGAAAGAGTGTATTTGATTCCAAAAATCAAAATGTGCACGTTTGAACATGTGGCTATGGATATGTTGCACGTCAGATTGCAAAAATGTTTTCAGATGCAGGATTGAAGTTAAAAACATCATGTTGGTATTGTCTGTGGGGAGTACAATAGTTCGACGTGCATAGTGTTTCAAATGAAATAAAACCTAAAAATTAATCATAAATATAGAAAGAGGTTACCTGGAACTTGATAGATGCCTTGCCAATGAACTTGTTCCTGCTTTGTGTTCTTTCAGTGCCTTGGCTCCACATGACATTTAACAGATGCCAAAAAGAAAGGGCATTATTCTCATCTTCTATATCCGAATAATTTACATCAATTGTAACGGACGGCATGATCGAACTTTTGCTTTTAAGAGAGCATGTAAGAGCAAATCAAATGAGAGAGAGAAAGATACAATTTAAAAAGGTTTATGTTATTTTGATTAAGAAAGAAAGAAAGATATATAGATAGATAGATAGATAGATAGAATTTTAATGTTTATGAGGTTAAACATAGTCTATAAGACAATAAGACAATATCAATTGTAGCGGATGGCATGATCGAACTTTTGCTTTTAAGAGAGTATGTAAGAGCAAATCAAATGAGAAAGAGAGAAAGATACAATTTAAAAAGATTTATGTTACTTTTGATTAAGAAAGAAAGAAAGATATATAGATAGATAGATAGATATAATTTTAATGTTTATGAGGTTAAACATAGCCTATAAGACAGTAAGACAACTTAAGCAGACTTCAATAATTCGGTTCTTTTCTTGTGCAAGCTGATGATGAGCCCACCTAACTTCTCAATGTGCTTCTTGTTGAATAGGTTAATATAAAGGTTCAATTGGTGGAAGAGGAGTTTAGATGGTCATTCTTTGATTAGTTGAGACATATAGATCAACTTAATATTTATGTCTGATACGGTTTTCTAACTTTGGTTTTTGTGACTTTCCATTCTATATATTTGTCATCTTCTTGAGAACCTTGGAAAGGAAATATTTGTTAAAATTTGCAAATGTAATTACAAAGTTTGAAGCAGATTAGAAAGAAATTGAAAATTTGAGCTCTAAAGTATTAAAAAAACCTTAGTGACATTTCTATTACAATTATTATCTTTGAAGGGTAAATAAGGCGAGTAAATTGTAATCATACTAAACCTTAACAAATAGTAGCGACGACAAATTTGGAGATAGTGCAGTGCGAGAGTTCAATAACAAACACTTGAGTACTCTAGGGACAAATAAAAAAGGTGAAACAATGCTTAACTAGGGTTTTGATGGCGTGAAGGGTAGGAAATAGAAGGCTCTAGGCATCAAATGGTCTCAGGTGGAATTAGATAGTTTGCTGTAGGGAAGAATAATGGAGAAGGAAAAAGGGGTGTAGATGAGACTAAAGTATGAAGTCGGGATCATTAAGAAGAATCAAATATCAGAATGCGACAGTAATATGGTGATTATGTATGAGACAACTGGCATGGAAGGAGAAATGAATGATGGAATGATTGTAGACAATGTAGCCCCTATTCAAAACATTGAAAAAGATGAAAGGGAACCCAAAGCATACCAAAGAGGCTCAAGGTAAAACCCAAGAATTCTAGTTCCTTGATGAAGTTGTTCAATAAATTGTTAAATATTAGAAAGAATTGTTATTTTTTTTTTCAAAGAAGAATCCATAATGAATTAGACTTCTACAAATGGGCTAAACAAAATTGGGAAAACAAGGGTTAGAAGATTGAAACAAGTGGAAGGTTAGATAAAAGATATGTCTCATGTATGTTTAGGTTTGTTAAGCATACTCAAACAATTTTAGAATACGAAAGAAGTTATATGCAAACAAGTCTACTATTCGCTAGCTTAGATATTTTATTTTCATCTCGAAGGTCCTTCTCATTCACACTATCTAATGTGGTTGGAACTACCATTTTTAAATTTACCCTTTAGACGGTTTGTAAGGGATATAGTGGCCCAAGGCGCTAAAGTTAAATCGTGTAACAAATGTTTAGATAAATTTGCTAGTGTAAGAGTTCATCCAAAGGTATGTGTTGAAATTTTGAACAAACCTCTCCTAGAGAATATTAAACTTTTTGGTCTATGTTTCGAATTGGAACAACCAATATTATATTTGAGCAAGCCAAATACTTTTGTTTTTGTTGACAAGAAGGGCATTTCATTCAATGTCATTCTGCTAGGAAAATAGGCCTCCTTCTCATTCTCTAGTTGCTCTAAATAGTTCAATTACTAAGCCAATCATACAATCATCACTAAACATTAAAAACTCTTCTTCACCTTCCCTGGAAAATAACACCATTCACTCCCTTTTCTCGACAATCCACTCCTTTGAAACCTCCCATATTGGGTTGATCTTCTTTTAAAGATGCTAGTAAGGCTGATGAGTGGAGGGTTGTTCGAAACATAAAAGAGTCATATTTTTCCTCTTCTTTTACACACTCTTCTACCAGCAAATCATCCTGCCTTCACTCTCTAGAATTGTTGAAATCCCCTAACAAATCCATTTATCCTTCTCCTAATTCTAGATAAAGATCAAGGTCTCCACCAATTATTTCAAATGAAAAATTGAGCAATGAACAATTGGTCTCCATCTCAAATCAATTTGGAATCTTGGCAAAAGAGGATGGTAATACCTAAATTGCTTCATCATGAATTGCAAGATTTTATCCTGGAATGTGAGAGAGCTTTCTTGCCCTCATCAAAATATTAAATTCAAAAATATTTATTGAAATGGAAACTAGATGTGCTATTCTTACAAGAAGTTGAAATTTGCAATGAACACTAGATGTGACTATTTTCAATCTATGGAAATAAGCTATATTCCTTCATACCTCCCAAAAGTAGAAGTGGTAGATCTATGCTTGGATTGTCTCCTTGAATCTCCAAACATGGCATTGGTAGGGGAGAGGATCCTACACATAACTATGTTTGGGCTCTTTCCTTTATCACTTGGAAACCTTTGGATTTTTGTTCTATACATGCTCGTAACAATAAAACAAGAAATAATTGTCCTTTGGGATTGGATGTCTATAAGTCTTGCTAATTGATTTTGTGTTGAGAGGATATTTTATTATAGTGGAACATCATGTGGATCATATCTAGTTTAGCTATTTTAAACTCAACCAAGATGAATTTGAAAAATGGATATATCATTTACATTTGATCAGATTAATTGATCTCATACATAATAAATTTATCAATCATGCCAATGATTGGTTTAGATGGTCTAATTGTATACCAAGAAGTGATCGTTAATGAGAAATTGGACTGATTTTACTTATCTTATAACATCCATATGAAAAAATTTCCTTCTCGTTCTTGTGTTCATGTGGATTATTCATCAACTTTAATAGATCACTTTCCAACCATCTATTCTCTTTTTTACTCAAAATGTGGATTATTCTTCTCAACTCCCTTTCAAACTTAACGCCTCTCATCTAAAAAATAACAAATTTATTTTTCCTTTAGTGACGATTTGGAATTGTATAATTAAAACTCAAGAGAGGGATTTGAAGATTATTTGGTGGAGTGTTGCACTAACTCATTGTGTTGAATTTGATTTGATTCTTTGATAGAATAATAGTTTGGATATGTAAACATAAAGACAAATCCTTCCAAGGGAAACAAGAACATGCTAAAAAATAATCAAATATTGATCCTCATAATGAAAAGCTTATAATCATATTGTTGTTAATGGAGGAAATTGTATAAATTGGACCATTAATCGAAGTCATTCTTAAGTGGGTAAAAGAAGGAAATAAGGGATCTATTTTTTTTGTAACAACATCAATTATAAGCACAAGAAAGAGAGAATTGGTTCTATATTACATGAAATTGGATATCGCACAAATAATACAAAAGATTATTAGTTTTTTTTAATATTTTTATCAGAAGTCTTTTAAATGGGAAAACCAATGGATAAATTTTTTGCAAGCTTTGGAAGAAATTGTCCAAGCTTTTATCTCTAATAATATTGACCTAGGGTATAATAGATTTTTGGATGATATTCTTTCTTTAGAAAAAATTGAATGTGCTCTTATCTGTATAAAACCAAATAAAAGGCCTAGTTTTGATGGTCTTCTTGTTGAATTATATCAAGTTATGTAGAATCATGTTAAGGATTATTTTTATATGTTTTATTTTAAAAAAAATTAGAATCGCTCCTTAGGTCCTAATATCAATAAAGGCTTAATCAAATTTATTCCTAAGGGGAAAAGTGAGGTTACTATTTCTAGTTGGCAATCAATTGTTTATTTAAATGACTCCTATAAAATCATCACAAAGGCTTTGGCTATTAGAATTAAGCCTATTGTTCAGGGTATTGTGAGAGTTGATAAAATAGGATTTATAAAAGGAATATATATACTTGACAATCTATTTTTGCTTGGAAGACTCTTGAATGAGCTCAACAAACATGTCAAAATACTTTGGTGGTCAAGATAAATTTTGATAAACCATTTTTTTCAATCTAGCTCATTCTTGTCATTTATAATTTCTTCTAATATACTATTTCAAGGATTCGTTTACTATAGCATTAGCTACCCTATCATGAAAATAAGATTATTTACCAACTTTCCTAGGTATGGAATCTATAGATAATCTCTTTATTAGTAGTAAAAATCAAGTTTATTCACATTGTGTTATTACCCTTTTCTACATGAAGGTTTTCTTTTTAGTATTAGTAATATTTGGATATCTATGTTGATTTCCATTTACTTTTATATAGTGGTATTATATTTTTTAGTTAACAACAAAAGAACTTGACATGAAAAGTTATTTAATAAAAGTTACACAGTGAACACATAACTCATAGGTCCCAAGGTCAATTTGACAAGTAGAAATGAGTTGTGTAAATGAGTTAAAATTATTTAGAAGCAAACATGTGGATATGTCAAACCTTACATGTGGAGAGACAACCTTTAAATTTTTATTTATGTTTGAATAGATTAGTATCATTGAATTAAAATTCAAGTTCAAATACCTTAGTTACTTAACAAAATAAAGGTTAGGAAATTTTTTATGAAGTGCTTTGTGGGTGGTCATAACGTATTTTGTTTTCTTTAAATATGTTGGAAATATACTTTTTAGTATTATCGTTACCTATTCTACTTTAAAATTGGACTTGATCAACCTAATAACCTTTTACATGTGTTTTATTTTAAAGTAAATGATGATACTAATGTAGTCTAGAATGCATGAATATCGCCTTGGAATGTATGTCAAGTATATAGATTATAATTTTATAAATTATGAGTGACCATATAATATGATATATAAATGGTAAATTTTGTATGATCATTTGATAATACGGTATAAAAGCGGAACAATGTAGTCCTCCTAGTCTCTTACAACTCTTATCAATACCAAATTGGAAATGAGAGTTAATTAGTATGGGTTTTATCATTGGATTGCCTCAAACATGATGAGGTCATGATTAACAAAAAAAAAACACTTTTTGCAAAGTCTTCTACTTTTGTCTCTTCTCACATTTTTTTCAAATATATTGTTAAATTGTATCACGGCCTTTCAAAGAACATTGTTTTATATCGAGACCATGGATTTACATCATCTTTTTGATTTTTTTTTTAAAATTTGGTACCAATTTAAACTTCAATGCTACATATCATTTCGAGTCTAATGGAAAAACTGAATGAATTAATAGGATCTTAGAAGACATGTTATAGATGTATACCATAGATAAACCAAAATCATGGGAAAACTAATTACATGTAGCTGAGTTTTCAATCAAGGATATCATTCAACCATTAAGATGTCACCTTTTGAAGTTGTGTGTGGTCAAAATTGTAATATGCATATCTCTTGCTTTAACCTTGTCCATAAGATTTGGTATGTAAATGACATGAAAATAAAAACCTCTCAGAAATGGATACCATTATTAACAAATCCAAACAAAACATGAAGGTTTCCCAAGATCAATACAAAAGTTGGGCTGATTCTAAAAGATCCATTAGACATTTTTTTGGTAACAAAGACTTTCTTTGAGTCAAACCCAAAAGAAGTTCATTAAAACCTGGTAAATTTTAGAAAAGATGGGTGATGTTGCCTACAAACTTTCTTCGTCACCTCAATTAAAAATTCATAATGTGTTTCATATAAGCTTGCTTAAGAAATATGTGTCAAGTGCAAACCATATTATTGATTGGAAAAGTATCTCTACTGAGTCTACTCGCTAATTTAATTGAATCTAGTTAATAAATGAAAAGAGAGCTAGAACTTTGAGGAATATAATTTTTTTACATTAAATATAGATAAAGCAATTTACATCATAAACTTCAGCTTTTCAAGAGACTAGAACAACTTTTCTAGCACACACAAATACACCAAAAGGTTGTTGTTCTAACTCACAAAGAACCAGATGTCTGCTATCCTAGATCACACAAAACTAAAAGACTATTGTTCTATCTCACACAGCACCATCTAACAATTGTATCTAATAGATCAAATTCTAAAAGATCGTACAAACAAACATTTTTTCTAATTGTAACACATATTATAACAACAAAAATACACTACTCTATCCTATACTATTGGTCCAAAACTGATGAAAGGACCACACTACCCTTATAAAATCATACACAAAAACATAACAACATAGAGACAAGAGAGAACAAAATGCTTCACAAAGAATACATTCATAATACTTGAAAATCCTTTCTTCCAAATGCTAAAGCATGCTTAAAACTTCTTGAGGATGAGATCCTTTCTTCCAAGAGATTACAAATGCTCAGATGCCTTGCTTTATATAGGCACTCACCACCCAAGAGATTACAAATACAACCAATGTGGGATAAAGTTTGGAGAGTAGGTATAACTAACCTACTACAAATATTAAATGCATGATATAATTTAATAAATGCCTAAAGAAAATTATGAAATAAAAAACTTTCTTTCATCTTCTAAAATGTCATCTAATATAATCTTATGCACTGTATTAAATGATAAGTTACTATAGATGTCCAAAAATATTAATATTATTATTAATAATATCAATTTCCCTTTTATTCATCTAACGATTTAATTAAATTAATTAAATAATTCATCTATGGTATTTATATATTTTATAAATACTATCCTAATGTATTTTATTTAAATACATTCCCCTCAAAAATCCCCCTTTTAATAAATTCATATTTATTAAATCCCTCCATAAAGCTTAAATTCCTCTAAACTTGATTTAAATAAAATCACTTTATTTAAACCCACTTTATTCCCTCCAAATCCCACCTCTTGCTAATAATCCCCTAACCTTGATTAAAAAGTTGATTTACCTCTAATCATGTGTACAATCCCCCTTTGACTTTTCCAACCTAACCCTCAATCTCAGCCACTCATCTCCCTTCCACCTCTTAATCTCAACCGTCCATTTCCTTTTCAATTCTATAAAAGAGGCCTTCCTCTCTTGCATTCTCATCTCTCATTTTTGTACTATTGTTATTATGCTAGAATTGTGCTAGGGTTTATCATTGTTAGTTTCTTTGTTTTCAAGCCTAAATCACATAGATGTTACATCCTAGGATCATTTCGTAAAAAAAAAATCTTAGTTTCTTTCTTGCATTTCAATCCATAGTAGCTTAATCATTTGAGAAGATTTGAGACTAGTTGCTCCATACTAGTTCTTGAATCCTTCTCTCTTCCATCATTGTTGTATTTTGAACCACAACCTTAGTCATTTTCACTTGGGGAAGTCTTGAAATTATGTTTGAGAGAGCACATTCACACCTCCATAAGAGAGAAAATCAAACAATCCTCTTGGGTGCAACTTGTTTTAGCTCTATCCGATGATATGAGGATGTTTTTTATGTTTTATGCTTTCTTTTATCTCATTTGAAATTTGGATGCTAACCCTCTAATGATTTCTTATTTGTGAGTGATTGCAGGTTAACATTTTCCTTGTATACATTCTGGCATGCCCGGTGAGACCCATGTCCCTTTGACATTCTCTTTCTCTCTCTTTTTTCTCCCATTTCCATTAGATTTTACATATCGGTGTCTGTGCTTTACACAGAGGCATATGCACAAATGCCGGTTCATTCTAAACCGTCGTTCGGGGTCTGCGCTGAATTGGCGTCTACGCTTCTAGAATCAGCATCTCTGCTTTAGGTCATTTTGTTTTAGGTTTATGCAAACCTAACCTTTTATTTATCAAGTTTTATTGTGTTTCCTACTGCTTTTTAGTGTTTTAGCATTCTTTTTTTTAGCAGAAGTCAATTTTACAAGCAGTTATAATGTTGAAATTTCATTAAAGGAAACTACTCTTCATAAATCATTAATGAACATAAGTTTTTAGAGTTTGAGCAGTCTTAGCATAGGTTTTTCTCATTGATTTGAGAGCTGAGAGAGAGAGACAGAGAGAGAGAGAGAGAGCAATAACTTGTTTTTTTGTATTTGCTATGTTTTTTGTCCTTGCATGTACAACAACATCTGTGCAAATGCTGGTTCATATTTCAGCGTCTGCACAAACGCCGGTTCAGGCCAATCACCGATCAACGTCTGCGATTCACAAACTACCGTCTCCGTTGGTATTGCATTTTCTCATTTTTCTATGTTTTCTGGCATATTTTTTGTATTTTGTCATTTTTAGGTTAAAACATAGAATCGATGTCTACGCCCTAAATCAACGTCTACGCTCGGTCAGAATTTTATTTATCATTTTCTAACAAATTTTTGAGTGGTTTTGTGTTTTATAATGCTTGTCAAAGGCTGACTTTCTAAAACTACTAACTAGTTGTGTTGCAGCACCGCTTGCCAAAGACATAAATTCAAAAGATTACTCACATTTGTCTTGCACATTGCCTTAATTTAAATCGAACAAACGATCATTCTTGTTAGCATTTCCTTTGATTTCTTAGGCACATAGACTAATTAGAGGGATCTTTTTGTCTAATCCGAAACAAGTGTTAGGGGAGTATTCTCTCTTCCCTTTTGGGAAGTTCAAAAACCTAAACGCATTTGTTTTGTGTTAAACAATTAAATCTTTGAGAATGAACTAAGCTTATCTTGCGTGTGTGTGTAGAAAATGATACTAGATAGGAGAGTATGATCTTTTCCCCTTGTGGGAAAATCAGAAATCTAGACTCCTTTTTGTCGCCAATCCAATTACTTTTCAAGTTAAACCTTTAGAGGGCCTACCAAGGGAGCAATCTCATGGGAACGACCCAAGTGGGGAATGAGCAAACCCGGCTACTTCCGCCCCACTATAATAAAAAGCTTCTTTCAATCCAAAGGGAGAGAAGACATGAATATTTTCTACCTCTAATGCTTCCTCATATGTAGGGCCTTGCTGCCTTAATCTTGCTAGCCAAGACTACTCTTGATTGGGTGCTTGTTGGGCCTTTATGGTCTTAATATTGTTTACAAGACTGCAAGGGGGGTACATTCAACTTGTGTAGGGCTGAGAGGTATGAATCTCGCTTGCAAGACTATACATTTTGGGTTCTTGTAGGGCTATATACCTTAATTTTTCTTGCAAAACTACAAGGGGTATTCATGAATGGATGACCTTACTAAACACCGGTTAAAGTGGAAGCCCACCCAATCTACCTCTGAAAGTGTCCTAATCTTTTTACAAGGATCGATCCAAGTGGAATTTACCCAGATCACCTGAAGATTTTACACCCAACATTTGTATACCTAGGGGCGTTGAAAGCATGATTGTGGCATGAGAGGACTTATGCGATTCGAGAATTGAGTTTCTTTCAAAACCCACAACGTGCCTAGTCCTAGCCAAAGCCAATATCACTTTGTGTGAGGTGAAGGAATACTTATCACGGGCAAAGATTTTGACACTCAGCCAACTTCCTTAGGTAGGCTTTTGCTTGTTTAACATTGATCAAAAGTTTCACACACATTCCCCTGCTCCTCAAGGTTGCTTTGTCCCTTGTTGGACTATTTTTGACATTTGAATGACCATGTTTGACTCAAGGTACACTTAGTGCAGTCACTACCTTGATGTGTGATTTGAAAATTTGTTCTTTCCATTGAACAACACAATCAAGATCTTTACCAACAACAAACAAATTTCCAATTGCAAACATTTGTTCCCGTGACATGTCAAAACTAGGAATTCATAAGAAAGTCAAAACCCCATTACCTCCCGTGATCCGAGAACAAAAGGAAACCACTCGCAAGGCTCAACAATACAAACATATCCTTGATTTTGTCAAGCAAGAGATCCAATCATGCATAATATACAACAAGATTATCTATAACAGCAAGATTGTACATTTCAGAAGAAAGTATCACATGAACAATGCCTTTGTCAGGTTCGAACAATATGACTAGTAGGCACATCGCTATATCACCCAGTTGCTCCTCTTCTTATGTCCTTTTAGCGTGCATTTTAGGAACCTCATTTTCATCCATATCCCTAGGAATTGCATAATCCAACCAACATAGCCAGCATTCAATCAAACCCAATATTATCCAATCAAAATTCCAAAAATCCAAAAAACCAAAACAAATCAAATCCTGGTGTCACATCCTTTTGAGTTGCGTAAGTACCTACATCTTAATCCAAATCATTTTTAGGCTTCCTTAGCTAAGCATTGCTTAGGATATTCCACTTTGTCCTTGTAACCTCATCACCTCAAGCAAGATTTTGGTTCACATCGACAAATAATCCCGTCTTCCGAAGACCATAAGTCTGTCTTAGGTTGACACCATCATCAAATTTACATTAGGGAAAGAAAATCATAATCCTTTATTACACCAAATCATCCTAGGTCCTTAGTATATCCTTTTATCATTTAGCATCATCCCCTTAATCCTGCATCCTAGGCATCTTGCATATCATCCATAGGAAATTGCATTAGCATCTTGCATTCCATTAGCAACATTCATTTCATGTCACCCGAAACCAGATCCAAGAAGAGGAAAGACATGGGCACCAATTACGCCGCTAGTTCATTCGATCTAACAATAGACCATAACAACGTAATGGTCTCCTTTGACTCATAGAATCAAGTACCAAGTGAGCATATATGGGTTGACCTAGATGAAGCCCCCACTCAAAGTGCCATGGAAGCATTCATGAGCCACCCTGGACATGCGCAAATGGTCAGTGGCATCATTGGGCATAACAACCACACTATCCTTGCCAACTTCCAGCAAGAAGGAATTCAATTACCATTTGGGGTTATGCCACCGTATGTTGGACTATATTTGAATATCCCAGCCAACTTTTCTTGTCCCGTGGTGGAAGATATTTTTGACCCATGATTCAGATCATCCCAAGTTGGATCCCTTATCCCTCATTTACTTCAACCAACAGCTACGCAACCCATCATGCACACAATCACACACCCAACACCCCTATCTATCATGGGACCCCGGTCTCACAACCATCGCAACCAATCCAAATATCCTGTTCTATTCAACCTGTTGCTTCTCAACCATCCATCGTCCAAACCATAATTTCTCAACCAGTCTATGCTCAACCAGTTGCCTCTCAATCATTCGTCACGCAAGCTGCAAGCACTTCCAACCAGCCACCACCCTAGATGCATTTCACTACTGGCATGCCACTCGTTGCGAGCACCTCCAACCAGCTCTCCTTTTTGCAAGGGCTCGCATTCCATTCCCAACCAGTAGTCACCTAGCCTACTTCAACGCCACTTTTCCCATCGCTTGTGCAAACACAAACCAATCCACCAACCTCTCAACATATCCCTCAAGTTGGCCAAACCATGCAAGCCACTTCTTCCTCTGCTTGGGGCTATTCTCAGGCTTCTATGCATGCACTTGGGATACCAACACAATCTGGTAACGCAAATCCTTCCACTTCCCAAGGGAAATCATCCTTCATCAACCCCTTCGTCACACAACCCGTTGTGCAACCTACCCAACAACAGCTGTCAGTTTACACCAACTACTTGGCCATGCCTCCCTTTGCAGCATCCCAAATCATCCCACCTTAGCATCTTGTCATTCCTTCTCACACCAACTACCTTGCTCCTCCTACTGGGGGCACTCATGTGCAAACCAATCCTCCCATGCACATCAATGCAACTATTCCACCAACTTATGCGGGACCAAGCCACGTCCCTCCTACCTATTTTCTTCCTCAACAAGTGCAATCACACTACCAACAGTAGTACATCTCTAAACTACAGTTACCACCTCCATAACAAATCCATCAATCTCCCTATCACACCCCCCAGTATCCTCCATAAAATGCTCCTTTTTTCCCCAACATATTTTGACCCATACCACGCACTGAGATGCAATGTAATGGGAGGACCACATCCACCATGAGTCAATCAAGAGTGGGAGGAAATGAAGAATTCTCTCAAGGAGCTCTGATTCGGGATTGAGACAAAAACATTCAAATTTGAAGAAGTGTGTCCTACACCTTTGACCGATCTATCACAAAAGTTCCCTTCCCCAAGCATTTTGAGACTCCCAAATTTGACAAGTATCGGGGGAAGGGAGATCCTACTAGCCATGTCAAAGAATTTTACATGGCATGTTAAGAGGTCACATACAATGATAATTTCATCTTACACCTCTTTCCCAAAAGCCTAGGAGGATCGTCTCTTGAATGGTTTTATAAGATCCCTTATGGTTTGATCACATCCTTTGTCAAGCTGTCAGAAAAATTTGTGACCCAATATGCGCATCTTGTCAAAAGCGAGCTATCTCTCCTAGACATGTGCAATTCCAAAAAGAAAGGAGGAAAAATCCTAGCTGACTATCTCCAGAGATGGCAAGGCCTTGCTACCAGATTATCTTATCAACCTCTTCAAAAATATCTGGTCAAAATTTTCATTGACAATCTACACCGTAAATTGGCACCTCACGTCTGCATGAACTGTTTGCAGACATATCAAGAAATATGCAGAAAAGGCATGGATCTCAAATAGGGTCTTATAGATGATGGAACTATCAAGTTGTACAAATAGATGAGTCACGATAGACCTAACAATGATATATCTCGCTACTAGAATAAGAATAAGAGCACCATGACTGATGGTGCCACTGATACCAAGCATGTCCAGATTGTCATCGCTAGACCTAACATGCCCACTCCTGCATACCAACAATCGGCGCCTATGTATCAATAAGAACCTGTGTATCAACAAAAACCTTCTTATCAACAACAACCTACCTATCAGTAACAACTTGCGTACCAACCTGTTACTACCCAACAATGCACTCCAACATATCCCCCTCTGAGGGAAAATTTTCAAACCAATTTCCAAAATATTGTTAATCAAACCAATGCTATATCTGCCCCTCGGGGACAAAACAAACCTCGCGCTCAGAACATCCCAAAGTGCACATTCACCCCGCTGGGTGAATCTATAGATGTTGTATTTCAAAAGATGGCTAAGGCCAACCTAATTGTGTACCCGCACACACAACCCTTTGACAAATCAACACCAAAAGCCACGTGGTATAGGGATAATGAGTATTGCGAATATCACCATGTTAAGGGATACACAACCGCAAAGTGCATGAAATTAAAACATTATATTTAGGATCTCATAGACAAAGAGGAGATCACTATTAATGCACCAACTCAACCCTCGCCAAATTCCAATATGCAAATCTACCAAAATGTATTTCCTCAACATGAAACTCACAAAGGCCCTGCCAATCCTCCCCCACCCCATAACACAGGGAAGGGAAAACAAGGAGACAATGCTGACAAGAAAGATTACACTTCTGCATACATCAATTATGATAAGCTCATCGGTTGCATCTCCAAAGCTGAACCCTCGATTAACATCATCCATATCAAGGGTGTAGACAACCACTTTGCGGTTACCACCAGCCAAGGAATAATTACTGTCATAGGTGCTAGTGATGCTCCTCCTTCTGGAGCACAATAAAATTTACTGGAACACCTAGGGAATACCCCTACGCAAATTTCCATCTTGGATCTTCTCTGTACTTAACATGTCTACCAAGAGATCCTCAACAAAGCCCTACAAGAATCCTTTATCCCCAGCGACATTGATCCTACATAATTTCATAACCTTATGGGCCACCTATCCACCTCTTTTGGAGTCTCTTTCAAGCCATCCAACATGCCCCAAGTTGAACCAGACCACAATCTCCCTCTGTGTATCATCGCCTTGGTCAACAAATTTGCAATAAAATGGGTCATGATAGATAATGGTCTAGCCCTTAATTTATGTACCTTAAAGTTCATTAAACAATTGGGATATACTAAAGTAGACATAATGAACAATGTTATCAAAATCAAGGCATATGACAACCTAGAAAGAACATCAGAAGGCAATATTTCCTTACCCATTCAGTTGGGCCCTGTAATGCAAGATATGATATTCCATGTTGTTGATCTTGACCTTCCATTTAACATCCTCCTTGGATGCCCTTAGATTCATTCTATGTAGGCTGTCCCATCCACCTTCCATCAGTGCATAAAATTTTCACAGAACAACACTAAATTCACCATTCACGCAGACCTCCAACCCTTCGCATACTGCCATGCATTGGAAGCTTCTTTTCCACATTCCAATAATTGTCTCAGGATTGACATTAGCACCTCTGTCGCTAGTTCCTCTCAAACTCACTCAGATCCAGAGACCATCCTTTCATCCACTCTTTCAATGGTCAAGATCAACAACAAAGGTTGTGGAGAATACAATTTATCAGACACCTTCGCAGTGGGAGCCCTACCATCTGACCCACATACTCAAGGTTGCCGACCTAATCCAAGCATGACAGGACCAAAAAAAACTGAATCGCTATAATTGGGCCCTACCACCTTCATTTGTAATGGAATTTTGAATAGCTAGGAGATGACCCCTAACATCAACTAGTGGCTTTATAAGGACCCACCACCACCAGACAAGGGTTTCCTCAACTACTTCAAAGGCAAATACCCTTCAAATCACAAGTTGGTTACAGAAAATGGACTACCAAGGAGGTGGCTTAGGTTGCAAAGAACACGACATGAAAGAGCCTTATTTTCCCACAAAATGAGAAAAGCACTTGGGTCTTGGTATGGACTCTCCCATGACTGGGGGCACCAATGAAAATGTATATGCCTATGATAATCTCCTGGGTGAAATTGTTGAAGTCAAACACATCCTTGAAGAGAAGATTGTGAAATACTATGACAACATCCTCGATGAAAAACCTTCCTGGGCGATTCTCTCCTCCATCAACTATCCATAAACTTCATTGACCTTCCCCTTGTCCATCCTGAGCTCATTGACTAGTACCAACCAAGCGTCATACACATTGACGAGTTCCAAAGTGAGGAAGCACTCCTAAGATTCATGGGAGCTACATAACAAGAACCTAACTGGGGACACGAATAAGAATATGTGTACAAATTGGATCCAAAGGCATACTTTGGGGAAGAGGAGGCCTTCAGCTACAAAAATGAAATAGAAAACAAAAATAAAAAATAAAAAAATTGATCCCCTAGTGAAAACCCCTCTGGAGCACTATCTGATCACAAAAAAGTAAAAACAAAGGGCATATCCGCTAGTGAAAACCTCTCTAAGGTGCTAGAGGATGAAGACCCTCCTCTTCCTCTTATTCATGATTATAGACCTGAGCATTCATCGATCCTCATAGAAGAAACAAAACCCATCAATCTAGGTACAAAAGAAAATCCCCCCATCACCTACATTGCAACATCTCTAACTGAAGGAGAAGAAACAACTCTCATGGCTCTCCTATGAGAACTCATTGATAAATTTTCATGGTCTTATTCTCACATGCCTGGATTAGACCCAAACTTGGTGGTACACCATCTAGCTGTGGATCCAAATATCAATCCAATAAAACAAAAACTTCACAAAATGCATCCTAAGGTTGCATTATTAGTCAAAGCGGAGTTGGAGAAATTTCTATATGCCAAAATCATTATCGCCATCGACTACTCAGAGTGGATTTCCAACATGGTGCCAGTATCTAAACCTGACAAATCAATCAGAATATGCACAAATTTTTCAGGATCTTAACAAGGCATGTCTGAAAGATGATTTCCCCTTGCCCAACATTGACATGATCGTTGATCTTACCGCTGGACATGAGATGTTGTCTCTCATGGATGGTTTTTTAGGATATAACTAGATCTATATCACTGAAGAAGATCAACATAAGACAACATTCACAACCCGTTGGGGTACCTTCTTCTATAATATGATGCCTTTTAGCTTGAAAAATGCAGGGGCAACTGATCAACGCATTATGACGACCATCTTCCACGACATGATCCATAAGATTCTTGAAGACTATGTGGACGATATACTAGCTAAATATGTCAAAAGGGCAGGTCACCTAGATGTGATTGAGTGGGTATTTGATCAGCTTTGACATTATTATCTAATGCTAAATCCCAAGAAGTGTGTTTTTGGAGTCACATCTGGAAAACTCCTAGGGTTCATCGTATCCAAAAGAGGCATTGAAATAAATCTGAAAAAGGTACAAGCTATCATGGAAATGCCTCCACCAAGAACACTCCATCAACTGCATAGCCTACAAGGAAAGTTACAATCTATGTGTCATTTTATCTCTTAGTAAGCAGACAAATGTCAACCATTTACCCATCTCCTGTGAAAAGATAATAATTTTAAATTAGATCCTCACTGTCAGAAGAATTTTGAAAAGATCAAAGAATATTTGGTTAGTCCACCCATCTCGGTACCACCTATGCCAGGTCAACCCCTCATCTTATACATTTATGCTACCACAATAGCACCAGGGGCACTCCTTGCTCAACTCGATGACGAGGGAAAGGAACGAGCCATTTATTACATAAGTCAGACCTTAGTGGGTTATGAGCTTAATTATTCCCCTATGGAAAAAGCATGCCTGGTAGTGGTTTTCACCACTATATGCTCAGTCACACAATCAAGATCATTTCAAAAGTGGACCCTCTCAAGTACTTACTCTCTAAGACTACTCTCACTAGTCAAATGGAAAAATGGGTCATGTTGCTAAGCGAGTTTGACATTCAATACGTAGACAGAAAAGCTATTAAAGGGAAAGTCATCACCAATTAGTTGGCAGAGGCACCATTGGTGGACACATATCCTTTGGTCACAGAGTTTCTAGATGAGCATTTTTGCATGTTAGAAGAGAAACCTACATGGAAACTTTACTTTGATGGATCCTACACAACCCGTGGTGCAGGGGTAGGAATACTTTTTATCACCCCTCAAGGTGACTACATCCCTATGTCACTCAGATTGGGATTTCCCTACACGAACAATATTGCAGAATATGAGGCACTAGTCGCAGGGCTCCACATGGCTATAGAATGGGACATCACATATATATACATGTCTCCGGTGATTCCCAACTCATCATCAAACAAGTCTTGGATGAGTTTCAAACAAAAGATGATAAGCTAATGCCATATAAGGAGATGGTTGACAAGATGAAAGAGCATTTTCTTCACTTACAAATGATGCAAGTACCACAATTGCAAAATAAAGATGCTGACGCAATGGCCACAATTGGCTCTCTTTTAGAGATCCCACGCAACTCTACACAGTATGAATTCTTAGTTGAGTAACTCCATTCTCCCGCTTATGAGAATGATGAATCGAATCACATGTGTGTCTTGGTTGGTCCCCAGTCCCCATGGTACCACAATATCCATACTTACCTACAAAATGGTATCATATCTCCTCATCTCACCTCAACCCAATGCCAAAACCTTATTCGAAGAGCTTCCCACTACACCATTGTATCCAATACCCTTTATTGTCGAGGCTATCAGAATGTGCTCTCTAGATGTTTAGATGAAAATGAGGCCACCCAAGATTTACAAGAGGTACATGATGGGATCTGTGGTGCCCACACAAGTGGCATGGTCCTAACCAAGCAACTTTTACGTACATGATATTATTGGCCCACAATGGAACATGATGCTTGTGAGTTTGTCAAGAAGTGCTTACCATGTCAACAACATGCCAATTTGATCCATGCTCCTGCGCAAGAACTCTATCCTATTGAGCCACCTTGGCCCTTCTCCTGTTGGGGTCTAGACCTCATTGGTAAGATCACTCCCCTCTCATCCGAAGGACACAAGTACATAATCACCACAACAAAATATTTTACAAAGTGGGTTGAGGCAATTCCACTTACCCTCACTACTGGAGTACAGATCTAAAATTTCATCCTCTACCACATCGTCTGCCACTTTGGAATCCCCTCCACCATCTTCACAGATCATGGAACACCCTTTAAAAATCAACACATCAACAATCTGTGTGCTTGCCTCCATTTCCATCACCGCTTCTCCAGTCCATATTTTCCTCAAGGTAATGGCCAATCTGAGGCAACTAATAAAACCATTCTCAAGATCCTTAAGAAAGTTGTCAATGATATTGGTCATGACTGGCATCTCTAGATTAACCTCATCCTTTGGGCATATCACACTTAATACCGCACCCCTATAGACACCACTCCATATTCCCTAGTCTATGGTGTTGAATCTTTCCCACCCATAGAAGTTGAACTACCATCATTGTGTGTGTCACTCAAGGACATGACTACAGATGAAGACTATCGTGTGGCACACCTTACACAATTAGATCTGCTAGATGAGAAACGACAATAGACATATGATCACTTGATTATATACCAAAATAACCTTAAGAGAAGTTACAACAAAAAGATTCTCCCATGACAATTCTAGGTCAGTGATCTAGTCCTTAAAGAGAATCTAAAGGTGGGGACAAATCATGAAAAGAAAGGCAAATTTGAAGCCACCATACAAAGCCCTTATATCATCACTGCATGCTTCGGCTCTAGGGAATATCAAATCTCCACTCGTAAATGAAATCCTTTGAATGATCCCATCAACATCATTCACCTTAAATGCTTCTATGCCTAAGAACATGGCAGCATATTCCAATTCCTAAGAAAATCCATAAAAAGTATAAAAAGTCCTGAAAACAAATACAAAAATAGTGTAAAACAGTCTTGAAAAAATCTCAAAAAAGCAGAAAAAGAAACTGAAAAATGGTTTTCCCAGTGAAAACCTGGAAAATAGGTGCTTGGACAACATCAAAAATAAATAAATAAATAAATAAAAAACAAAAAGTAAAGAAAAAAATTTCATCCAATGGTGAAAACTTGGCAATTAGGCACCTTCGGCAAGTATGGTTGATGAAAACCTAGAAACAAGCATCACACATAGTGGACCATTCCGTTATCTATCAGAATCTCATCCCCTCCATCCTCTACATCCATTTCATTCCAAATCCCCTATTCCCTGGGTATTCCAAAACTATCGCATGCATCAAAAACAACACGATCCAATCGCATCTTGTCTCACCAGAGATCTTTGTACATACTCGCTTGTATTTAATCACTTGGTTTTGTCCTTGTATATTCATGTCTTGTTCGATCTCCTCACCATCACACTAAAACTGTGAGCCTCCATTGAATACTAACCTTGCTTGCTCGGTCCTTTGCGGTCCGCTTGTTCGGTTCATTAGTTGAAAGTGGCACACACCAAAAAAATGGGTCCCGTTGCATCCATTGCATCCACTACATCCCTGAATTTTCATATCATCTCTACATTTCCATTAGGATCATTACATTTACATACATTTCATAATAAAACATTCATGACATATTAAAATGCATCCATTACATTTCATCAAAAATACAAAAAATATACATCAAATGCATAACCATACATCTAGATACATGCATCTAAAAACATCTCATCTTACATAACCACAACATAACATATAAAATCATAAAACATCACATCCTGCAAACATCAATTTTAGTACTCATATAATCATATGCATCATACATCATAAGAGATCAACACATAGAATCATCAGAGTCATCATCGGTCATATATATAAATCCATGTCTAACAATACAATGTATGTCATCAATAAAGTACAATTACCATGCACCTAGGTGCTGGTATACATATACATCTCATCCAAAAATGAAAAAATTATGTGTGTCATGAATCCTCTAACAAATCATGGTCCTCCTCCCTATCCTAGTGATACTGGACGTAGTGGCATCCCCACTGATCCCTGAGAAGCCTACCATGTGCTCTGCATTCAAGACCGCTCTCTGTATGGTGGCTATCTATGGTCCTCTAGTACTGCCTCATGATAAAATGCCTGATAGTGGGATGCCTCCCTACCTTCCCTAGCTATGTCTCTGTGCGCTAAAAAGGCCTTTGATACCACCCGAGCCATCCTGCCCGCGCTGGCTACCTGTGGAGCGATGTCTTGCTTTGCCCTATACATATCGGTCTACCTCTGTGTTGCATCCCTCTCTGAGGTCAATGCAATAATGTGCTCCGTGGCCTGCTCCATCTTCTCTGTAAGGGTCACCAGCCTCTGTCAGTATGCCTATCTACGTCTGCAGCTCAATGACATCCTGTGTCAAGTCCACCATCTTTTCTCTCCAGAGCTCTTTTCTCCTCTAATAACTATTCACAAATGACTTTCTTTAGCCCTCCAGCCCCTCTTATAGCCCCCATTTTTCCCCAAAAAAATAAATTCGCTCCATTTTCTTCTCCTGCCTATATATTATTATATTATTAATCCCGTTGTACAGTCTAAATGCATAAAAATGCCAAAAAAAATCAAAAAATTCAAAAATCATTCAGAAAATTGCAATAAACCTTTCCTTCCTTCTGCATCGCTCAGTTTTTAGATTTTAGTGACGTTTTGACTCCTACGGCTACAATCAATGTTTTTCACCAAATCAGTTATGAGACCAACTCTCCTTGCTCCTCATCCTTTTCATAGCTTTTTCCAGCAAAATTTTTAATCAAATCAAACCCAATCTTTGCCCATCAAGATGCATCCTTTCAACGTCGGCTTATCAATCCTCCCTCACACAATCCTCTTCAAGGCAAGAACTTTGGACTGAATGACTGCTTGGTCACGAGGCCTTCTTTATTGATTTTATCTTTCTATGTCAGTTGAAACCTACTCACCACTACCTCAATCTGCTATATCTTGGTGCGTTGTGACTAGTGGCTACTGATGCATGTGTCTTTTGCACCGTGCCTTGTTTGAGTGTCTAGTCCACACAAAGGAATCCTGTCATTTGTATTTTCTAACACCTGATGCATATCTCCTCTTGCAATATCAAAACCAGAAGTGCTCTCCATATTTTCAACACAATTGACTCCCCAAGTCCTGCATCTACATTCTTAGTTGCATTCATTCTCATTTTGCATCTTGCATTTTTGGGAGACTTCGATTTATTCACTCTTCTCCCTTCCTCCTCTTGTACTTTCTCTTTTAGAGAAAATTCCACACACGTTTCTCTTGTTGCATCCTTTTCTCGAGGGGCACAACCTCTTATTTTCGTCACTCCGGCATGACTCCTAAAAACCCACTTCCTCTGGGGTAACTTATTTTCTTGTCTTTGATGCAACATCACTTGCGACGCCACGTCAAAGAGGGGCAAAATGTAGACGTCCAAATTTATTAATATTATTATTAATATCAATTTCTCTTTTATTCATCTAACGATTTAATTAAATTAATTAAATAGTTTCATCTATGGTATTTATATATATTTTATAAATACTATCCTAATGTATTTTATTTAAATACATTACCCTCGAAAATCCCCCTTTTAATAAATTCATATTTATTAAATCCCTCCATAAAGCTAAAATTCCTCTAAACTTGATTTAAATAAAACCACTTTATTTAAACCCACTTTACTCCCTCCAAATCTCACCTCTTGCTAATAATCCCCTAACATTGATTAAAAAAGTGATTTACCTCTAATCATGTGCACAATCCCCCTTTGACTTTTCCAACCTAACCCTCAATATCAGCCACTCATCTCCCTTCCACCTCTTAATCCTAGTCGTCCATTTCCTTTTTAATTCTATAAAAGAGACCTTCCTCTCTTGCATTCTCATCTCTCATTTTTGTGCTATTGTTATTATGCTAGAATTGTGCTAGGGTTTATTATTGTTAGTTTCTTTGTTTTCAAGCTTAAATCACATAGATGTTACATGCTAGGATTATTTCGTAAAAATAAATCTTAGTTTCTTTCTTGCATTTCAATCCATAGCAGCTTAATCATTTGAGAATATTTGAGACTAGTTGCTCCATACTAGTTCTTGAATCCTTCTCTCTTCCATCATTGTTGCATTTTGAATCACAACCTTATTCATTTTCACTTGGGGAAGTCATGAAATTGTGTTTGAGAGAGCACATTCACATCTCCATAAGAGAGAAAATCAAACAAGCCTCTTGGGTGCAACTTGTTTTATCTCTATCCGATGATATGAGGATGCTTTTTATGTTTTATGCTTGCTTTTATCTCATTTGAAATTTGGATGTTAACCGTCTAATGATTTCTTGTTTGTGAGTGATTGAAGGTTGACATTTTCCTTGTATATAGTTACAAAAAGAAACTTTATGATAGCTAACTTATGCCAACTAATCCTAAGCAAGATTCACATGTAAATTTTTGTTAATGATACAAGATTGCTCTTACACGCTGGATGCTCATTCATCAAACACGTCAGGTAGGAGAAATGTTCCATGAGTGGGAACTCATGAAAAATTAGGCCAATCTAGAATGGGAATTCCAAATTGATCTAATTCATTTGCCTTCAACCAAGATGCCTTTTCGACTGAATTCCCTTTCCAATGAACTAGGTATTCCATGTATTCTTTCCACTTGTCTTCATGGAAACCCTATAATCTATGATTTCATCCACATCTTTAAATTTTTTATTAGGTACGAATCTACCCATGTTGTTACATCAAATATATCTACAACCAGATGTGTCTGAGAATTGGTCTCTCTCACGTAATACTTATATAGATCATCGACATTAAAGATAAAAAAGATATAAATATTCTCTCGAAGGTCAAATTCATAGGCATTAGCTGAAAACTTCCTCAAGATCCAACAAGGGCCTATTTTTTTTCCATTTTTACTTATTATAAGTTCCTTGTGGAAACCTTTCTTTCCTCAAATGAACCCAAAATAACTCACCAACCTAAAATTCTCTCTCTCTCTCTCTCTCTCTCTCTCTCTCTCTCTCTTATGTAAGTTAGTATAATCTTTGTACTTTGTAGTACTCTTTTCCAACTCTATTTTACTTCTTATACAAATCTTTGATGCACTCTACAAAATCTTCTACTACAACACTTGTACTTGCTAAATCTCCACTATTCCTGAGTTCATCTACACCTCTTGGGCTATAACGATAAATTACATTGAATGGATTCTTACCCACACTCATGTTAACTGAGTTATTATAGGAAAAATCTACATGAGGAAACATAAAGGCCCACTGATTTGGTTTATCACCAATCAAGCATTTCAATAAATTTTCCAAACCCCTTTTGACGACTTTAGTTTAACCATCAGTTTGTGGGTGGTATGTTGAACTGGACCCCAACTATGTACTTAACTTCTTTCATAATGTATACCATAAATGTTTGAAAATTTTGGTATCCCGATTAGATATAATACTTTTAGGAAAACCATGTAATCAAACTACCTCTTTGAAAAAAAATTACAATGTGGGAAGTATCACTAGTCTTTTGATAGGGAATAAAATGAGCAATTCTAGAAAATATGTCAACAACAACAAAAACTGAATCATTACTTCATTGAGTTTGAGGTAGCCCCAAAACAAAATCCATGCTAATGTGTTCCCACGATATCTCTAGAATAGGTAATGATTGGTATAACCTTGTGTTTTGCCTCATGCCCTTTGCATGTTGACATATTTTGCATCCTTGTACCATCTTCTTGACTCCAGCACTCATCCTTGACCAATACAAACTCTCATTCAACAGAGATATTGTCTTGTCAATTCCAAAATGTCCACCCAATCTACCACTATGTTTTTCTCTTATTAATTTCTCTCTCATGGAGCCGAGTAGGGTATGCATAACCTTTTACCCTTGAATAATAGATTCTCTTGAATAAAATATTCCAACCATGGAGTTCAATCCAATCCTATCAAATTATTGCATGCCATCCATGCTTCCTTTAAATCTGGATCTTGTTCACACAACTCACCCAAAGAATCAAACCCAACAACATGCACTTTCAAATCATTCAAAAAAAAAAATCCTACTTGGTGCATCAATAACTGTATTGGATTTACCACTCCTATATTTCAAAACAATAGAATAAAATTTTAATAATTCAATCCATTTCATATTCCTTTGATTTAACTTACCTTGATTATTAATAAGATGCAAGGCATGAAAATCTGTATACAACACAAATTCTTTTGGCAACATCTAGTGTCTCCACTTTTTGATTGCTTGCACAATTGCATAAAATTTATGATCATAAAATGAATACTTCCTTTTTTCTTCATTCAATTTTTCACTAAAGTATGTTATTGGTCTATCCTCTTGACTAATAATGCCTCCTATTGTTGTTAAACTTGCATCACAATCAACCTAAAAATCTTTTCCAAAGTCTGGCAATGTCAACACTGCATGTTTTGTCACCTTACTCTTCAACAATTGAAAACTCTTCTTTGTTGTATATGTGCACTTGAACTCTTTTCTTGTCACCTTTATTGTTTCAATATTGGGGCCACATATCCCACTAAAATTCCTTATGAACTTTCTATAGTAGCTCGCCAATCCATGAAAACTATGGGCCTCAAATATACTCTTTGGTGATGGCCACTACACAATAGATTTCACTTTTTTGGGTCCATTTTCAATCCTTCCTCTGAAACTACAAAGCCCAAATAAAATAACTCCTTCTTCATGAAAGTACAAATTTTCACATTCACCATCAATTTTTATTCTTATAGTCTTTGTAATACGTCTCTAAAATGTTCTAAATATCCTTCCATTGATTTACTGAAAAACAAAATATCATCAAGATAAACAATAACAAACTTACTTAAGGCTTTAGCATTTGGTTCATCAATCTCATAAGCTTACTTGATGCATTTGTCAACCCAAATGACATGAATAGTTTCTCATATAATCCATACTTCATCTTGAATGTTGTTTTCCACTCATCCCCTTCACGAATTCAGATTTGATGGTACCCATTCTTCAAGTCAATCTTCATAAAGTACCTTGCTCCACTCAAACAATCCACTAAATCATCGATCCTGGGTAATGGAAACCTATACTTAATAGTGATCTTATTAATTTCTCTAGAATCGGTATGTATTCTCCACTCACCTCCCTTCTTAGGTGCCAATATTGTAGGTATTGCACATGGACTGAGACTTTCTCTAATTGGTCCCTTGTCCAACGATTTATGGACTTGTTTTTAATCACTGCATTCTCTTAAGGTGTCATCCTATATGGTACCTTATTTGGAAAACTTGCATGTAGAATCAAATCTATACAATGATTGATTTCTCTTATTTGCGACAACCCATCTGATAATTCTTTCATCATTAATTCGGCATACTCAACAATCAAATTTTGAATTTCTAAGGGCAACTTCTCCTCCTTATTTGTTGCTATGGCTTGTGTTAGCTGAGACACGAAGGAATAATGAGCTCCATTTCCCTAAGATTAAACACACTCTGGAAGTCCCCTCTACATCCCCTTCCTTATCCTTTAGAGGATTCAAAATAAATTCTTGATTATCCTTCTTGATGGTGTAGGTGTTATTCTTCCCATCATGAATAGCTTGTTTTTCATGCTATCATGCTCTTCCCATCAAGATGTGACATAAAACCATTTGCATCATGTCACATAATATCTTGTCCTTGTAATTTCCAATTTAGAAATTAACTAGACATTCTTCCCTTACCACCAATTGATGCTCCTTTTGCACCCATAAAACCTTGTATGGATTGGAATGTTTCATCCTTTTTAGCTTCAATTTCTTCACCATTTCTTTAGACACAATATTGTTTGCAGTGTCGCTATCCACAATCTCTTTAAAACACTTGTTACAAGACTTGCATCTAGTTTCTTATCTAAACTGGTTCAAGTTCCACCTTCTCTGGTTTTAATAGATTTCTACTCAACATCAAGGATTCTCCACCCTCTAGATCCTCTCCATGTTTTGATGTTTCCACAACTTCATCCTCTTCTTGGGCCACATGAATTTTTGCCTCCTTCCCTTTTCCACCTTGTTGCATCTGATCACATTCAAACACTCTATGCCCAGCTCCACCACAATGGTAACATGTGCCACTAAATCCTCTACCTCTTCCTCTTCCAAATTTTCCTCACCCTCTGAAAGACTCTCCTCTTCCATGGGAATTACCTCTACTTCCTACTTAATGATAGGTGGTAGCTTCATCTTCTTTGTAAAAATTTTCCTTTTCCATCGCTACTCTGTCCTTTACTACATGTATTTTTGTATCTACCCTTGTTATTATTTTATTGCTTCCTATTTAATTTTTCTTCGACCTTCAAATCGCATTGATAGGCCTCTTCTACATTATGTAATCTAAGTAGACTTATTTAATCTTGAATCAACATGCATATGACACTCAAATATATAGACACTTTCTCTATTTCATCTTCATCATGTCCTACTTGTAAGCTCAATCTATAAATTTTTCTGTGTATTCTTTCACACTTGTTTTTCTTGTTTTAGGATTTGCAATTTCTTGAATAGACTTATATGGTAGTCAGCACACAAAAAAATTTCTTTCAATTTGGTCACCATCGTATGCCATGAGTTTATCTTCTCCTTACATATTCATTGTGTATCAGTCTACAAGTGATCCCACTAAAGGGATGTATTTCCTTTCATCTTTGTACATGCAAATCTCACCTTCCTGTCTTCCTATATACCTTAAAAATCAAAATACTTCTCCACCTTTGAGATCCAATTTAGTAATTAATCTAAATTCAGGTTACCCTTATAATTCAGAGGGTCAAAAAAGGGTTTGGTATTGACTCTGGTTATGGCTCGAATGAACCTTTCTTCTCCTTGATTTAGCCCAAGTTGAAGATATCCTTCTAGTACTTCAACTTCTTCTTCATCCTCACTGACATCTTCAATATGAACACCTCTATGTTTTGTTATCTCAAAAACTTCAATCCCAACTGTCACTCCTCTCAACATCTCCATTATTATGTGGTTTTCTTCTCTTCGTCCCCCTCTTCCTCTACCACGTCCTCTATGTGGAATTATACACAATTTCCCCGCAGTTACAAAATTTCTCTCCTTTTCCTCTTACAACAAAATCTCTTTTAGAACTTTGTATCTTGTAACACCTTCAATTCACAAACCTTGCTCTGCAACTTCTCTATGTATCTCTTCTTGTAACTTTCCCATACATTCACATCAAACTCAAATACTTCTATCCTCTACCCAATAAATATTTCTAGAAGACACTCCTTTCACTTCCTCTACCCACTCTCTTAGTAGAGGAACTATGTGCACCTTCTACCTAGCTTCAATTCTTTATCAGAGGAAAAGGATGACCAACAAGCTCTCAAAAACAAATTCACTCACCCCAAAGTCCTAGTGTAGATTTCCTCACATTTGATGATCTATATACACACTCAAGATCTCTACCTTTGATACCTCTTGATGAAAGGGCTGCCACACTACCCTTACAAACCCATACACAAAACATAACAACATAGAGACAAGAAAAAAAATGCTTCACAAAACATACATTCATAATACTTGAAAATCCTTCCTTCCAAATGATAAAGCATGCCAACAACTTCTTGAGGATGAGATCCTTTCTTCCAAGAGATTACAAATGCTTAAATGCCCTTATTTTTATAGGCACTCACAACCCAAGAGATTACAAACAAAACCAATGTGGCATAAAGTTTGGAGCTCGAGTAGTTATAACTACCCTGCTACAAATATTAAATGCATGATGTAATTTAATAAATGCCTAAAGAAAATTATTAAATAAGGAACTTTATTCTATCTTCTAAAATACCACCTAATATATTCCTATGCACTTTATTAAATGATAAATTTAAAAATGCAACTTTATGATAACTACCTTATGTCAACTAAGTCTAAGTAAGTTTCACACGTAAAAAAAAACTTGAATGATGCAAGATTGCTCTTACAACCTGGATGCTCCTACATCAAAAACTTAATTTTTACTTTCATTATACTCTTCCCAACTCCAATGACCAAGGGGAGGGGAGACCATGAAGAGATCCTCATTAAATCTTACTTCATCTGTGTCAAAATTCCTTTTGTTGTTGAAAAATATTCTCATGCTTCTTTTTCCTTATTTGATTTTTTTTCTTTTTCTTTTTTCATTCTCCTTTTAATTGTACCGGTCTAGAAATCTGTCAATTCTTTGTGGAGTTTAGGATTGGTTTGTGTATCGTATGACCATGTATACCATATCTAATCTCTTGCCTATTGACAATTACTATTCCATCGCCTAGTAGCTTCAAGAAAATAACATTGGATATCTCCATTGCCATAGTTACTTGCAAAGAAATATAATAATATGTGAGTCTTTTCCTTGACTTGGTAAGCATTCCCCTACCCCATTAAAAATATCATTATTAATTGCCTTCCATAAATGCCAAAATATTTAAATAGTAAGAGAACACCAAAAAATATTATTAAATTTCTTCATGTTTCTAATAGAACCACTTAAAATGTCTAACCCGTTGTTGTAATTATTGATATTCCAATTATAAAGACCATTATAAAATATGTACCAAATTTATTTGGCATACAAATAGTAAAATAATATATGACTAATGGAATCAGTTTTCATGCACAATGAAAAAAGGTTAGCATCATAGCTAAGCCTTTTATAAGGAAATCTTTTCAATATCAGCATCCATCTAAAATAATCCTTCTTAGGATCACAAATGTTATACCAAACATTCAGTAAATGTTTTTTCCAAAAAACATGAGCTAACTAAATATTCTATCATTGATTGATGTTCTTAAAAAACAAAGAAATTGTTAGAAAGAGAATTTTAGATATTTTTAACTTTAGTTTGATAGAAAACATATCCATCAGTGCATTTGAAATCCTTAAATTGTTCTTCCTCTCCAACACAGGTAAATGAGAGATTACAAATTAGGAAGGCTTCTCAAGGATAGAGTGGGTTATCCAATTGGATAAGGGAATCTCATACTTTAGGCTCAAGGAAGTCCAATCAATAAGTTGGTCATTAAGGAACACATAACTAAAAATTTAATTCCAAGTTTATCCCACTTCACAGTAGAAAAACCTTGTAGTAGGACATGTTTCTTCTCCTTATACTCAAGGTTCCACCTATTGGAAAGTGATCAATTTTGTGTGATATGATTCACTTTTTGGTTTTCATTTATGGCAACACATATGAAATATTAATCGATTAATCTGAAGTTAAGTTTTGGCGATTCTATTCTGGAATCAACTAAGTACAAAGAAGAAATAAAGAGGTATTTTAGGTATCGAAGATCGAGATCGATGAGTTATGATGAAAGAACTTAGAGGGAGATACTATGGGGTATGTACGACCTACATCTAAGATCAATTTGATTTTGGATAAGTCTACAGAGAGTTACAGTGAAATGAAGATAGGTGACAACAACATAACAGTGATACAGAGCAGTTGAACTGAAGCGATGATTTGGGGAGTATGGCGTGGACTCCTGGAAAGCTAAGATAGATTATCATTTTTGATAATATGTATTTTGATTATGTAAGAGCACCAACTATGTAATATTTGGTTAAGAGAGCCGACTTGGTAAAGATATATATATATATATATATATGAAGACTTTTTGAAGAGCGAAGTGAGGAATTGATGTACTGGTGGAATATGTGATATGAGAGATGCAAATGGCAGAGCAGAGGGTTGATAGAGATCATTGAAGAGCTATGACTGGAACTATGTAAGCATTGAAGATGCTTGTTTTGTTCATTACTGTGAACACTTTGTAACAAAATTATATTGTAAGAGTTGTAAGCTCAGTTGGCCCCTAACAGGGTGTTGTATACCTTTAATAGGGTTGTATTCCTCTAACAAGGAATTGTACTATGTAATATTCAGCTCCTAGCATGGTTAGGTCTCCTAACAATGACATTATACTTTAGTGCATGCTTGTGGGTACCATCCCCACCGAGGTTTTCCCTTGGCCAGGGTTTCCTCGACAACAAATAATGGTTTTATGAGTACTATGTTATTTTTTTATGTTCTTTTGATTTTAGTATGCTTATGGTTTATGTGGAATTGGTTTAAAGTTTATTTTAAGTACTGTAATACTGATTCACTCCCCCCTCTCAATATTACCTAATCCTAACAATTGGTATCAGAGATTTTGGCCCTTGGAGAGAAAGCTTAATAGCTTAAGGGAGATCAGAATGGATTCAGATAGTTTGCAAGAGAACTTTGAAGCTGCACTTGAAGACCTTGATAAAGAAAAAGAATAACATGATGATTTGAGATTCAAATTAAGGAGAAAAGATGGATTCATAAAGAAACTGAAAGAACAACTTTAACTTTCCAAAAATCGGAGACAAGACCTTGTGGTTCAGATAAAAGAAGATTCAGACAATAATAATTCAGACCAGATGAAGCAACTTGAAGAAGAGAATGACACTTTGAATCTTGAGAATGAAGCCATTACTAAAGAAATTCAATTGGAAA
Organism: Thuja plicata; assembly: GCA_018584345.1. Classification (NCBI taxonomy): domain Eukaryota; kingdom Viridiplantae; phylum Streptophyta; class Pinopsida; order Cupressales; family Cupressaceae; genus Thuja; species Thuja plicata. Next base: position 1,606,206 of record MU223054.1, on the reverse strand, counting down.
AGTATTCTAAAAACAATATTGAAGAAGCTTTGAAAAATGCAAATGCATTGATGGAACAATTCAAGAATGAGGCTGGCCATTACAAGAACAAGTATCTAGAATTGGAGAAATACAATCAGATCATAAAAGGTGAACTTGTTGAGACAAAGAAACACATTGAGAAACTATACATGGGCAATGACTTGATCAATGAACAAAGAGACAGACAGAAACCTAAAGGTGATATGACTGGTATTGGATTCAATGAAGCTGAATGTTCCAAGAATCAAGAAGAGAGACTAGATGCCAATATTGATGCATAAAAACCTACTCTTGAAGAACCTAAATAACAGATCATACCTTTCAGAGGTAGATGCTTTGGTTGTAACAAGTTTGGACACATGAAAAGAGATTGCAGAGGTAATGCCCCTTTTAAGAACTTTTCTGGTTATTATTTTAACTGTAATGCATATGGGCACAAGAAGGAAGAATGCAGGAAACTAAATCAATCTGGATATAGACAAGACAATAGAGGAGAACATACAATGAAACCTACATGTTACAGATGCAATAACATTGGATAGATTGCAAAGTTTTGTAAGCTGGAAGTAAATTAGAACATAAGACCTCCTATATGTTACAAATGCAACAATCTAGGACATATAGCAAAGTTTTGTAGACTTAATGGAGTAAACAAAAGAAGAGTACCACCTCCTAGGAATAAAAAGAAGAATGGAAATGATACTGGTAAGAGTATTGCAAAATTGAAGAGTGATTTTGACAGTTGTTTCAAGAAAGTAGGGGATAACAACAGTGGAAAGATATGGAAGATTAAAGAGACAAGTGAGATATTGGTTCAAGGAGAGACAATAGATACTACTATATCTTCGACTGATGATAACAAAGAAGAATCAACCTGATTGGCTGATCATGGCCTTAGGGGGAGAATTGGATAAAGATATAAAAATATATCCCGCCTGTGATAATGTGGGTTGAGCTCTAGCAAGCTTAGGTATGATTGTGGCCAACATCATGGAACTTATATTTAAGATTGCAACATCGGATGATGTATATATTGTGATTGTGAGATTTGTGAGTGTCTGGACAACATTGAGTAATGTGAGCTTTTATAACTTAACATTGTATAAAGCACCGAATGATTATCTATTTCCTTACCATTTGGTGAACATCAACCTAAGGAGATCAGAGAGAAAAGAGATTCATACCATCTAGCAATTACCTTGCGTGATCGATTAAAGCGAATACTCAAAATTCAATGTGTAAAAGGTATTTACATCATCTGCTTATACAAAAACTATGGATGCACCTGTGATATTTGATGTTGTGGATAGACCTAGATATAAATTCAAGATACATCCTTTCAAATCCTATGAAGAAGACCCTGAAGGAGCATTTTCCCAAACACCTCACGGTTTTTTGTATGTAGAAGACATTAGGGCATATATTCATTGCAAGTGTGACAAACTGGGTATCGATGACATTTCTGCTGAAATGGAATACATGACTAATAATGGACTTATGAGAGATGAATTAAAACATGTTAATGAGTTAAAAATTATGAAAATTCTGGATTTACATGAATTCAATGAAGAAGAATAATTTAAGATATTATTGAGCAAAGTACGTGATCAGTTTATTTGGATAGGTGAACAACCTATGAAGATATGTAGTGAATTGATACATGAGATTACTGGATTGGACAATACTGGAATCATTCCTATGGCAGAGAAACATGTTAAAAATAAATTTGAAACCCTAACACACTTGAAATGGGATAGGTGAGCTATGACAGTGAATGACATCTTTCAACAGGATGTGAGATTGATTACTATGTTACTTGGTTACATATTCTACTATAGTAGCAAACCTAATTATGTATCTGTTGGTGTTATTATGATGGCCTATAGAATGGTGAATGAAAACAAAAATTATAACCTATGCGAAGTGTTGGCACAACAATTCTTGGAGAATGCGAAGTTGATAAAGAAATACAAATCCAAAAGCTTAAGATTCGGTTCACTTCTAATGCACATGTACATACACATTGAGCATAGATTTCCAGGAATGCACCCTAGTGGTTGGAGAATAGGGATACCTACTGGTATCTAGACTTCATAGAGTTATCAAAGATAGAACAACACATGGGTTGATGTAGAACTATTTGGAATGATTAAGATTCTTCAGAGGCAGATGAAAGAAAGATACAGGATCCTTGAAGAATTAGTTGAAAAGTTCAAGGATAAAATTTGTTTCATGGTTGAAACCGATTGTGTATTCTTCGAGGTAGTTGTTTCTAGAAAGAAATGGTGTTATCCTATGGGATATAAAGTGATTTCAAAAATACTAACTATGCAGATCAAACATTTTCTGGCATCGGAGATAGATACATCTGAGAAGAGATGGGGTACTTATGAAGAAAAATTAGATGAAGTGAGAGAATAACAGACTAGAGGCTCAAGAAAAAGAAAAGTGGAGAACATCATTCATGAATGTGGAGTTAAGGCAGGATTTACTAAGGAAGAGTTGAGGGAAGTAAAGAGGAAATTGGAAAAATGATCTTCTGGATTGGCAAGTGCTAGTACTTCAGCCCTTCCACATCTTGAAGTTGTGATGAAAACTGCTGCACCTACTACAATCATTGATGTAGACACCTCTTCATCATCTTTGAAGACCTCGCAGGCAATAAAATTGGTTCCTAGAGTGAGCACTAGATCCACCAAACAGAAATCACCACCTAAAGAACAAAGGACTAAGAGAGAAGAGAAGAAAGTTGAAAGTGATAGACAAGTATGGAAGCCTGACTTGAAAATTATTGAGAAGAGAGATATTGAGCAGGGAAAGCTGGTTATAATACAAAAATACTATGACAGGTATGAGGAATCTGAAAAAATTAAGATTGAAGATATTGTAGTAAATCATTTACTTATTTTCAAGAAAAATCTATTGGAGATTGAGGGTAGTGTACCTGAAGATTTGTATGGAAGATTGGAAATAAGAAAATAGTTAGCACATATTGAAGATGAGACTATCAGAAAATAAGTGATTGATAAAATGTTACCTATGATATCTATGCAAGAGAGAGATAGAATATTCAAAGAACTAAAACCATTATTGAGGACTAAGGAAAGGCTTGTGAAAATCATGGCAAGAAAGTATGAAGATATTACTGAAGAGACTGAGAAAGCACTAGATCAGATACTTATGTCAACTATTCCTGAGAAGACTACACCTCCAAGACTACAATGCCTACAACCTTAGAAATGGGAGAGAGTTCAAAAGAAGCTAAGGAAAGTCTTGAGAAAAACAAAGATGACATGCAACCAAATTTCTATTTTTCTAGTGTGCCTGTAACACTTGACATTTTTCATGATGAGAAGGACCCTTTCAAAGGAAACATTGACAATACTATGGCTGGAGAGGAAGAAATGAAAGAGGAAGATAAATTATAGAAATAAATGAAGCAATGAGAAGAAATAAAAGATGAAGTCAAAACTGAGGTAAAAACATCTTCTATCCTATTGTTGGCAAGAAAAGAAAAACCTATAGATGTTGATTTTGATCACATGGATGAGAATGAGATGGTGAGCTTAGCTTTCACCACACTTACTAAAGAAAAATGGAGATCGGAGCAGAAGAGTGACAAGAAGACTAAGGTAATATCTAGGGCAATTGATACTATGAATAAATTTCTTTCAGTACCTATTGTTTTCCAGAGAAGAGATGATATAGAAAACTTGAAGATGACAGTTGATGAGTTTGATGGTGACTATGAGAACTTAGTGAAGATTGGAGAAGATAAGGTGGAGAAGAGATACTTAGAGAATAAACTGATTGAAGTTTGCCAGTCTATTTCATGGGACTTGGGCATTCTGAGAACTATTACAAAAAATGCTAAGATTTGTGTTGCACATGGAAAGAATCTATTCAGTTATTGCATGAACCCAATCAAACATGTTCAGAACATTGAGGACATTACTGCTAAGGATAGGGAAACCTTGAACAATATGATGGAGATTTGTGAGACCTCCTCACAATCTGTGATGGAAATGGACAACGAAGTAACAAGAATTTTGCATAAGCTAAATGTGTTGGATATTGAGAAAGGGAGAGTCATGACAAGGTTTGGTTTTCTGAAGAGTTTAATCACTCCTAAGCTATCAATTCTTGAAACCCACTTATCTGACATGGAGAAGATTGCAGAAGCAGTAACAAACTCTATGCCCACAGATTTGAAAGTAGCCGAGACAACATCATTTGCACTAAATGGACTAATTCATGTTAGTCATCTATTGATTAAGTCATGGAGTATAGAAGTGAAGATCTTGGAAGACTCTTTTCAAGATATTCTAAAAATGGTGAGCAAGCATTAGTCCTATTACTTTGTATGCACCTTTGTCATTTTTGTCAAAGGGGGAGAAGAGTAGAGAAGAAACAATTGGAAAAGGGAAAAAAAATTGGAAAAGAGAAGAAAAAAATTGGAGAAGAGAAGAACAAAAAAATGTATATATATAAAAATATGAGAAAAATAAAAATGATTAGAGGAGAAGAGAGAAGAAGAAGAAATATAGAGGAGACAATTTTTGTTTTTGTTAGAACTCTTAGTCAATTTTTGTTAAGTGTTGCCATCAATGCCAAAGGGAGAGATTGTTGGCAAGTGATCAATTTTGTGTGATATGATTCACTTTTTGGTTGTCATTTATGGAAACACATATGGCATATTGATCAATTGATCGGGAGTTAAGTTTTGGTGATTCTATTCTGGAATCGACTAAGTATAGAGAAAAAATACAGAGGTATTTTGGGCATTGAAGATCGAGATCGATGATTTATGATGAGCAAGATTAGAGGGAGATACTATGGGGTATGTACGACCTACATCTAAGATCAATTTGATTTTGGTTAAGTCTACAGAGAGTTACAGTGAAATGAAGACATGCGACAACAATAGAACAATGATACAGAGCAGTTGAACTAAAGTGATGATTTGGGGAGTATGATGTGGACTCCTGGAAAGCTAAGATAGATCATGATTGTTGATAATATATATTTTGATTATGTAAGAGTGTTGAATATGTATTTGATATTTGCATTATTAATTGTATTTTGTATTGAGATCCGACTATGTAATATTTTGTTAAGAGAGTCGACTTGGTGTATATATATATATA
>MU223054.1:1583070-1597151 GCA_018584345.1 Thuja plicata | reverse complement strand
GGAGGGGGGTGACAAAAAAAGAGTTTGGGGCAATATTTTAAAAAAATAAGGGGATTTTTTAGTATTCCATGAACACACATGTTATGATTTAGGTTCACTAAGTGAAACCCCATGCATAATTTATTAGCCATACATCATCATTCCCATTTCAAAAAAATATTTTCTTTTTTCATTTTCCATCATATTGCAAGAAGGTTCTAATTTTCTTCTAAATCTCATCCACCTAATAGCTACTAAATAGTCAAACAAAAGCATAAGATAGACTATAAAATTATAGGATCTTTTGAAAAACTTGGATTTTGTCCTCTAGTGATAGGTGATGTTGGCTTCAACCATCCAACTTCTTCTTCACGATAGTCTTAATCCCCAACCATAATTAGTTCAAGTTTGGATTAACTACAAAGGGAATCTCTAAGTACCTCACATGTTTGTAAGGTCCACCCCCCATTAGAATTCATATTTTTCGCACCAATCTAGGGGATTTTCAAACCATCCTAGCATAGTAAATTTGTTCTTAGATATCTTACCACCAAAAGAAAGATAGAACAGGTCCAACTGATGGATCAAGGTATCAACATTTTTCTCATCCAACTGCACAAAGAATGTTGTGTCATCAACAAATTGTTTATTAATGAGGTCTTTATTTTTTTGCAGTGCAATATATTTGACTCTAAGGATTCCCAACTCATCCCTAAGGAGATAATGAATGACATCGGTTGCTATAACAAAAAGTGCAAGATCCAGGGGTAACCCTACCTAACAGACCTTTCCAATGGAAAATGTTTGTTAAAACTCTATTGACCTCCACCTAGGATAATGTATCCTTCAATAAAATACTAACCATCTTACATAATTCATTAGGGAATCCAAAAGCCTCCAAATCCATCATCAAGAATGGCCACTCCACTCTATCATATGCTTTTTCAAAATCTAATAAAAGCATTGTTGAGTCTTGATTAGAGATCCTCGTTCATTCCATGGCTTCCCAGTTGGTGTTTAGGTTCTCTAAAATATACTCGCCTTTATTAAAACTAGTTTGAGTATTGTTGGTGAATTTGGAAAGAATCAATTCAAGCCGTTTAGCCAAAATTTTAGCAAGGATCATGTATGATACATTGAGTGTTATAGCCTCCACTTTTTTTTATCAAAGTTTTATCTCCTTCCTTTGGTAACAACCTAATGATTCCTTTGTTAATGTTCTTCCCTAATGATCCTTTGATCCATCCTTCCTTGTACACAAGTAAAAGATCTTTGTTGATCCATTTAACATCAACTTTATAGAATTCAATGAGAAGACCATCTTCACTAGAGGATTTATCATTGGTCAAAGAAGATATTGCACTTTTTATCTCTTCTAGAGAGATTTCTCTTCTTAACTCTACACAATCATCGCTAGAATTGAGGTCACATACCTATTCTCCTTCTGAAGTAAACATATTTTTGTAAAACAATTTTTTTTTTTAAATCTTTGATCTCCTCTTGCTTGGTAAAGAAAATGCCTTCACTATTAACCATGTTGATTTCCATCGTATTCTTCTCTTTCAAGTACCTAACAAATAATTAGTACCTTTGTCTCCATTAAACTAATCTAGTTGAATTTTGATCTGATTTTTAATCCTTGAATTTTGTACTATTGTAGTTTTCTCAGTGAGTCCATAGCATGGGATAATACATCACGAAATTGGATACTATCAAGATCCCTTTGAATCTTTAATTAAGCTTGGACTAGATTTTGTTATAACAAGTTACCCTGCCTTCTCCTATCCATGACATAGTTTTTTCTAATAGTCTGAAAAAGCATCTTCCAACCTATAGTATTGTTATCCCACTTCTCAATCTCTCCAACCTCCCTCAACATCCATTTATTAATTTCTCTCAGGGTGACACCAACATCTCTATAATCTTCATCCCTCAGTAAGGAAGCATTTAGGATAAAGTTACTTCCCTTATTACTATTGACTGAATTAATGTTGTTAGCCAATATATTAGTAAAAAATGGATGGTGGTTAGAGAGAGTATATGGGTAAACTTTCACATAACCACATTTCCTATTAGAATCAAAGGTGAAGGAGTATCTACTAGCATAGAATCTATCCAGCTTGCAATATATTCTTTTGCCTCCTTTCTGGGCATTACACCAAACATACCAATATTTTTTAAATTGATTTTTCTTGCCTTCAAGAGGATCAAATAGGTTAAGTTTGGCCTTCATCCAGGGCCGAAAATTATTTTCACTTCCTTTCTAATCCATGTCCAACCCTCTAGTCTTATCCTCCATATTTACTACCATGTTGAAATCTCCTCAAATAATCAAAGGAACTTCAAGAAGAGTACACATCCAATTCCACAAATGCTTCTATCTCTATGATCATTGGGGACACACACAGAACAAACACCAAAAGAATGTTCCCCAATATCAATGATTACCCATACTAAGTTGTTACAAGGAGAGGTATCAACATCTTTAACATGCTGAGCCAACTTTCTAGAGACAAGAATAGTTCACCCCCCTTCCTCTATCATGTTTGGTGACATACTGATCACCCTCCTTCAAAATTAGTCTAAGATTGGTTTCAACAATGAAATTGGTGGCTTTAATTTCTTGGAGAAGAACAAAATCTTTACTTTTATTCATATTCAAAAACCTTCAAACTACTAGGGGTTTCCAAACCCTCGACATTCCAAGAAATGCATCTAAAATTGATTGTCAAGTGTGTTTGAATTTGACTCACTATTGTTCTTGAGATTATAGAAAAAATTGGGTAATCTGTTACTAGATTCCCCTCTCTTGGAGCTAGGTTCAACAATAACCAAACTAGTATTTTTCCTCTTATTTTCTTTGGATATTTCCGACTTTCCCTTACCAATTGGAATAACTTTCTCCACTTTATTCACCTTAGTTCTGGAATGAGGCTCTTGTTTTTACTTGGAATGACTTTCAATGATATCCTTAACTTTGGGGGTGCCATTGCCACTATAGGATAAGACTAACTTAAAATTGACTTGAGTATGAAATGTCCCTAGAGAATTGTCACAAAATGTGGGCCACAAATCAGAGATCAATTTATTATCAATATGAAAATTACAATTAGAAATGGCAAGTATTTTTGAATGATCAATCTCCTAACAATTGGTATCCGTGTTGGGATTCTCGGATACTGATTGGTATTCAACTCCTAGTGATGTCTCTGAGGATCAAATGTCAACAAGGCCAGAATTGTAATCAATATCGCCCCTCTAATTCAAAATTGTGTATGTGATGTGTTTGCTAATCGGTATTGATGTGTGTTCCTCGGTATGTAGTGAGTGTGCATTGGAATACAAATGTGATCCATGGATATGGTGGATGTTCTGACTGGCGTGCCTCAGGAAGTCTGCAAACTGTAAATAATGTTCAACCTCTGAAAGTTTGCTTTTATCAAGTACGATCAAAGATATGACTTTGTGATTGAATGATGGCAAAGCCTGAGTGCCACATATTTCCAAAGTTATGACAGTCACTAAAGATAGTAGAATACAAATATATCATGTTGGATGTGTTCGCATATGTAAAGACTCGAAGTGATGTCTCTCAAATTGATCAACACAGAGGTCGTCATGGATGATCAAGTGCAATGGAATCGTAGAGTGATGATGAACTTGTCAACTAGTGATCAGAAATGATGAGCCGCAAATATGTATAAATAAAGAGATGAAACGCTTAATTCATGTTAATGAACTATCACAAAGCTTAATTAAATATGCAACTCTAACTCTTAAAATTCCAAGAATCAGCAAACCAAAGTTGGTGTCCAGATTCAAATTAGAATATAGGTCCTAATCAATTAAGGCGGTGCATAAGTGCATAAGTGTGACCCCTTAACTAGCTTTCAAGGGATCAAAAGAGCTAATAGTAATAAAGATATGTTTGTGAGGGTGGTTTGGTTCATCTTTTGAGCATTAGTCTCGCTTCAGCTCGCCTTTGGTACCTAAGATACGAGATCGTAGGAACATCTCAAAATTTTAAAAATAAAAAAAAATACTTAAAGAAGGGACATGACAAAGATTTAGAGGGACATTCTCGTCTCCAGAAAGAAGCAAAGAGCTTAGAAACAATCTCAGTATTAGGAATAACATCACCCACTCATTGACACCATCTCCCTTATGAGGGTCCAGGTTACAACCTAGTTTCAAGATACTTTCTTTGGCCAACTCAACCGCTACTTGTCCCCAAATTTCAGCACAATGACTCATCCCCTCCATAGCAAAGTCAATCCCTTGATTGTCCTTAGTCTGATACAAATCCATAGATCAACAATAGTGGAAATCAAAATAGTATCAACATCAGAGATTAAGGAATCAAGCAAGGGAGAGCTTGATTCCATATGAGGGTGATGATTACTCCCAATGTTGACTCATGGTCACCCAATTGTTGATTTTTCATGTTTCAATTTATGAGACTAAGGTTTTAACCAAGTAGCAAGAATATAATTATAGATGAAGTTAAAGAATAAATGTAGTCATCCTAGTATTGTTAGTGCTATTTGGAAAAAGTTGACTTTATTAAAATACAATATTCACTTTTGTTTAATAAAAGATTATTTCATGTGTTTCAGATGCAGAGATTCCCAGTAATTCTGAGGACAACAACTAAACTAGTGCTTGCACCAAAAAGAGGTGCAAGGGTTACGCTCATAGGTAATTATATATAAGTTAATATATTAGAGAGAACATTTTCATATTTGCATATAAGATACATTAGTTTTATGTATAATATTTTATATATAAAATAGTATTTTTTATACAAATTTGAAATCCATAAGGCAATTATTTATATAAATATATTGACTGTGAAACAAAAGGGTTTCCACGTACTTCAACAAAAAGTGAAAAGTGAATACACACTTACACACCCAAACAACTTAAATATAGATAACATATATTCTATATAACCAACATTAAAAATATAAGATTCATTATAATTGGTCAAAATAAAACAAACCTCATTTTAACTATAAGTTGAAAATGATCTTTTTCCAATTACTTGTAGTTTTGAATTATTACTTCTATTAGTTGGATTTACCATTAGAGTTGATGTGTCAAAGGTTTACAGATTTAGATCTATGTATTATTTCAAACCAAATATTTCTATAGGATGACCTATTTGTCTTAACTCGTCTAATATTTATTTTAGTGGTAAGGATTCAATATATAGATGGAAAGCTAAACTATTGTTCTATGTCAAATGTAGGAGTGAGAAGTGTCGGTATAGGCTTAAGTTTTATTTACATAGTCGACATGTAAGAACTTCAAAATATATTAGTTGCCCATTATTTAATATTTTTTTAGCATGCATTCAAATTGTTTCTACAAATTTGTGATGAAAAACCCAATTTAAAACACATTTCTGACACGTGGATGTGAATAATGTGTGGAAAAGGTGCAACATATATGTTCCATAAGAAGTTTCATTTGGACATCTAAAACTTCCAAATAGAATGTTTCTAGAACATCATTGTTAATGAATGGAAAAATCTACCCAAAAAAATAACACACACTACCACTCTTTATTGACTTGATCAAATTTGATGTTTTTGGGCAAGTCTTAGAAGTTAACTTCAAAGGTCTAGTATAGGATCAAAATTAGATAAGATATTTCTATATGTTGAGAAACCTTAATTGAGGCTATAAAATAAGTAAATTTAAAGAATCATTTATGAAGTATCGATAAATTTCTTAAAACTTGCAGCGTAAACTTTTGAAAACATAACTAAGATTTATATCTAGCAACAAGGTGCATACTGACTACAAGAAAATGAAAAACCTGCTAGGTGATTTGAATCTACATTTGAGCATATAATGTTTTGATATTGGAAAATTACCATAATAATTTGACAGTGCAACATTACCCAAACAATATTTTAGGGTTCAAAAGCCAAATCAATGTCGAGGCATTTTCAATAGCCAATCTCTCCTAAATAGTAATTTATTTCTTTCATCCAACTAGAGCCTCAATGACTTGCATGAAATCACAAGATCAATGGTCACCCGAGAATCAAACCCATCTAGATCAACTCAGCTTGCAACCCCATTTCAAAACCTTTAAGAAAACATGGTGCATAATGAACCATTTTTTAATGACAAGTATTGTGACAAATCTTTGAGCCCTTTATGAATTGTTGTAAGGGATATATAATGCAAATGTGTTCTAAACTATTAGATAAATTATCATAAACAAATTCAGTCTAAAAAATCTTCTCCAATGAATGCATGCAAACTATTCAATGAAATGTCAATAGAATAAATTTGTGAAAGTTATGGTATTTTGGGTTCATAAATGTTCAAATAATTTCAATTGCAAGTTTGATCAAAATATCCTGGTAGAGGATATTGCAGGGCACATTAGTTTGTTAGAAGACATAGTCATTAGCAAAAAGTAATCAAAGGTTGAAAACAACTTTTTGGGAGTGAATAATAATGAAGTGATGTCACTTATTCCTATATCTAGAATTCTTCTTTTTGTGTTAAATGTATTATTCTCATTTGTGATAGTCAAATGATTAATGTATGAAAACATTGTATTGTGTTACATCAATTACCGACAAGGATGCACAATTCATATGTGAACTAAGCTTTGGCACCAATTGTCAAGGATGAGACACCTTGTTGAGGGTGTTTATTAATGAATTATGCTTTCTTATATCCAATTCATGCACGATACATTTTTTTTCCCATTATGAGGTTAGTTGAGAGTTTTGAACCTCAATCTATAAAGATCCCATCTAAAATGAAAAGGATGGATGTTTATATGTTAGCGAACTATGACATTCTTTTGATTCCTTTAAATTGCAGTATGTAGGTGGGACACATCAGGTGGAGCTTAAGTTTCATGTCAACATAAATAAACCCTCAACATTTCTTGTAAGATTTAAAATTGTTTCTTGTTGACCAGTCTTTAATTTTGATTTTGGAGTTATGAAAATTTTAGTAAGGTTGTAGTCTTTACCTATATTCAGTATGAGAGTTAGCATATAGGTATTAATCTATTTCTAAGCATACTACATGGAAATCTAAACATCCTCACTTGCACCTTGAAAGATTGCAAGGAAGATGCAAGGATCTTGGATTTCTTTCTACTTAGCTATTGATCTTCATTGCATTCAAATACATAACCTGATTCAATTTATAAGCTATCTAGATCTTGCATAATTTTCTTCAAATTTAGGCTATGCTATCCAACTTTTAGGGACTGGATATAATTTTCTTGTCACTTAAATGGTATCTAACCATGATATGGTATGAAGTACTGGTCCAAATGTGTAGGGCTCTTGGAATAGGTAGAATACCAATTCATTGAGTTGTTGATGAATGCCATACACGAAGATTTAATACATAATTTATAAGTCAATAATGATAGTTGGACGAGTTGTATTGTGAATGGTCTATACAACATATCTCATTCCCTAACTAAGATATGACAATGATTTTGTCTCAGAATTTGAGGTATAATTCATTTTTTCATTATTGCTAAAATGATGGGAGGAAATGTGGTATTGCAGAATTGAAGTTTAGTTTTAAGTTCTCTCATATGAACTATTGAACTAGCTTGAACAACCTTTGGTAAGGTTCTGAATCTGGATATCCTTGAAACATATAGAAACAAAGTTGTATAGCAGTTGCTAATAATTCATGATAAATTTGTATTAATCTTTTTTACCATCTATTTTTGTGATTAAAGAAGTAGATTGTAAGGTAATTTCACTACCTATGATTGAACTATAATCATATTTTCACCTATCCTAGTGGACATCAACCTTATCTCCCTACCCTTCATTCATTGGTCATAAATGCATTCATATTTTTTTATGGAGTGGGTAGAAAATAAATTGGATGCAAGAACAAATAAAATAAGATAGAAAGGAAACTAAACATGCACCACTAGCTTATAAGCAAATACTAAAGAAGATAGATTTTTCTATTGTAGACACTAAAAAATGGTCAATGTCCAAGGCTCCCCTTTTTGACATGTCCTCTATGCCAAGTTTGATTTTTATTATCCATCGACATTGTGACATTCTCTATTAATTAAATAATAAAAATTCTTTAATTAGTTACTAATATTTTTGCATTTTATTTGCATCATGTTCCGTCTGATTAAATGATCATGTTAATTGATTAATCCTTTAGGGCAAAATAACCGTCAATTTGGGTTTCAAAAATCTATAAATTAGCCTATTTGGCCTCATTCTCTTAAACTACAATTTTCAAGTATTCTCTCCATCATTTTGTCCATATTTGCTTTCATTTCGTATGTGCAACTGGATACTTGAGAGAAACATTAGCATATTAAAGAGAAGAAAGGAAAAACAATGAGGCTTCATCAAAGGAGCATTTGTGTTTTGGTTTGATTTAACTTCTCACGTTCTTTGCTTTTTTTATGGTCTTATTGGTTTGGTTAGGACTATATTAGAGCCATACTTTGACACTAGGAACCTAAACCCATTATGTTTCAACTCATTTAAACGTAAATTATTGTGTAGGATGCCTATCGTCACACGAGCTGGCCAATGAGGCAGGGGCCGTAGAGCTACATGTTGGAGCAAAATAGGAGGACGTACCACCTCCACCACATCCACCACCTCAGAACCCTAACCAAGATATTTTGGATGTCCTCCAGAATCTGATTGGGGTAATTCAGCAGAGGCTACCACCCATAGTTCAGTAGCAAGTTCCCGAAAGGGAAGCACGGGATTTAGAAGATGATAGAGAAGTTAGTAGAGAAAGGAGTAGGAGCCCCCCACCCAGGCCTGTTGAGGGTCATGGTGATCATGAGGGTGAGTCGGTTCATCAGATTTTATTACCCTGCAAGCATGAGATACGTGCCAGAGAGGGACCCCCTAGAGATGTTGGAAATGAGATCTGAGAGTTATTGCGACTCCAGCCACCCTTGTTTTTGGGATCCACTGATGGGTCAGTAGCAGAGGCTTGGTTACAAAGTTTATGATGGTGTTTTGGATTGCTCCCTTATGAGAGTAATCTAAAGGTGTGACTTGCAGTCCATCTTCCGTGTGATAAAGCCTCCACTTGGTGGGAGCAGGAGGAGTCCATAGGTGGAGTGAGTATTGACACACTCACTTGGGATTCTTTTGTGGCTCGCTTCTGAGAGAGATACCTCTCCGAGCATTTCTGATAGAGACAAATAGAGGAGTTCCATGATCTCCAGCAGAGAGGTCTCACAGTGACCTAGTATGAGAGTCAATTTCTTGAGATCCTTCCATATGTTGATTACATGAAGGATGAGAAACTGCGTATCCATCATTTCATTAAGGGACTTAATATGTCTCTTCAGGGTACAGTACGCCTAGCCTTTCCTACCACATTCAGAGAGACAATTGAGATGACACTTGTAGCTAAGGATATTCGTACTAGACAGGAGTCTCAGGATTAGTCTCAGCACCGAAACCCCTCTTCCTAGCAGTCAGGACAGCAGAGACCCCCTTGGAAAGGGAACCAAAATCACTCAGTAGGATCCTTTAAGGGTCAACAGTCTCAGCAGCAAAGATCTCAGTAGGATTCTAAACAAAGGCCTTCACAAGGTTATTAGGGCTCTAAGCCCAAATAGTGGCAGTCTCAGGGTCCTAGACAGGATCAGAGGACATAGACTCCTCAAGCACAGCCAGCTGGGACTTAGTAGTCCTCTAGGGGCAGTTACAATGGTTCCAGTACGACTGGAGGACCACAACAGTCTAGATCACAAGGAGTACAGATTCATACTAGAGGGCCACGTTACACTTGCAGTGGCATGGTCATATAGCGAGAGAGTGCCCACAGGGATAGTAAGTTGGTGGTTAGAGAGGAGCTACCTCATAGCCTACAGTTAGAGATGTGGGTAGATCCCTTAGAGTATTTGCAGCGGTTGATAACCGCCAGTTCGAGCTTCAGGCTACAATTAATGAGGCCGCAGGTATGATACGAGGTAGCATGGTTACTATTTTATTTGATTTTGGAGCTACTGACTCCTTTATATCTCCATATGTAGTGGAGCATTGTGAGATAGTGGTAGTTAGACAGGATGTTAGTTGGGAGGTAGAGTTAGCCTCAGGAGCAAGGTTGTTAGTTAGTTCCATGGCCTGAAATTGTCAGATTCAGATTGGAGACATCTCCACAATGTATGATCTATGCATTACCCCTCTAGGTTCATATGATGTTGTCCTTGCCATATATTGGCTTTATGCCCAAAGCGCCAAGATGGATTATCGACAGAAGAGGGTAGAATGTGTGGATGAGAAAGGTATTCCTAGGGTGATCTCCGGAGTGTAGAGACCCATATCTCTTTGCATTATTTCCACTATGCATCTTAGGTGGTGCGAGAGAAAGGGATGGCAGCTATTTTCTATCACCATTAGTGATAGAGAGGAGGATTCAGAGAGGGAGCCATCCCTTGATGATTTTCCTATCCTAGAAGAGTTTGCAGATGTATTTCCTTCAGAGCTACCTGGTATGCCTCCACCTAGGGTAGTGGATTTTCACATAGACCTTGTGCCAAGAGCTGAGCCAGTATCGAGAGCACCATATAGGATGACTACCCAGGAGCTTAGTGAGCTCAAGATTCAGATAGAGGAGCTCTTGGAGAAAGGGCATATTCGACCTAGTGTGTCACCTTGAAGTGCACTAGTGATCTTCATGAAGAAGAAGGATGGGTCACTTAGGTTATGCATTGATTATCAACAGTTGAATAAAGTGCATTGATTATCGACAGTTGAACAAAGTAACTATTAAGAATCGATACCAACTTCCTAGGATCGATGATCTCTTTGATTAGTTATAGGGTGCTTGAGTGTTCTCAAAGATTGATCTAAAGTCAAGTTATCATCAGTTGAGAATTGTGGAGAGTGATATCCACAAGATTGCATTTCGTATGAGGTATGGTCACTACGAGTTCACCGTGGTACCATTTGGCCTCACAAATGCTCCAGCGATTTTCATGAGCCTCGTGAATGGAGTATTTTGCACCTTCTTGGATAAGTTTGTGGTTGTGTTCCTAGATGACATTTTGATAAATTCTTGTAATGAGAAGGAACATGAGGAGCACCTGAGGCAAGTTTTGCAGAAGTTAAGAGAGAACTAGTTGTTTGGTAGCTTGTAAAAGTGTGTGTTCTTCCAACCTGAGGTACATTACTTGGGTCATGTTATATCCAACAATGGGATTTCCATAGATCCATCAAAGATCCAATCCATTATGGATTGGCCAACACCCACTAGTATCACTGAGGTGAGGAGTTTTATGGGGTTAGCAGGATATTATAGACACTTTATTGCGGGATTTTCTAGATTGGCACACCCCATCACCTCCCTTCAGAGAAAGGGAAAGCAGTATGAGTGGATAAAGAAGTGTGAGAGGGCCTTTCAAGAGCTTAAGAGAGCCCTCACGAGTGCACCAATACTTGCAATGCCAGACCCAGCAGCGGATTTTGTAGTGTGCATAGATGCATCATTGGATGGAATAGGGGCAGTCCTTATGCAAGATGGATGACCTATCTCCTACGAGTCTAGGAAGTTGAAAAATCATGAGCTTAATTATCCTACTCATGACCTAGAGCTTACTGTAATGGTTCATGCTTTAGTGAGGTGGTGACACTTTATTCTAGGTCATAGATTCAAGCTTCATTTAGACCATCAGAGCTTGCAGTACATTTTCACTCAGTCGAACCTTAATGCTAGACAAAGAAGGTGGATGGAGTTCCTTTGTGAGTATGATTTTGCTGTTCATTACATCAAAGGGAAGGAGAATGTGGTTGCAGATGCCTTGAGTAGGAGACGTCATGAGCTTTCATCTGTGACTACTTATACCGATTTCAGAGAGAGTATCCTACGTCATTCGTCATAGGATTCCTTTTATGCAGAGGTTTGTCAGTTGGTACGATCTCAAATAACCTTAGAGGGGAAGTATTTAGAGTATTCTTTGGAGTCTAATGGACTACTATGTCATAGAGGGTGTATCTATGCACCTTCCAGTGGGGATTTGTATGATTTCATTGTACTTGAGGCACATAGAGCAACTTATGTAGCGCACCCCAGTGTTAAGAAGTTACATGCAAATTTGAGATAGTTGTACCATTGGCTAGGCATGAGACTGTAGATTGCTAGTATTATTGTGAGATGCCTAGAGTGCCAGAGGGTGAAGGCAGAGCATCGCCACCCCGGTGGGATTCTACAATCACATGAGATTGCTGAGTGGAAGTAGGATACTATATCTATGGACTTTATTGTTGGTCTTCCCATGTCTTCTCACCGCCATGATGCCATATTGGTGACAGTTGACACATTGACCAAGGTTTCCCACTTCTCACCCGTGCATACTACATTCACAGAATGAGACATAGCTCAGGTGTTTTTGCGGGATATTGTCAGAATTCATGGCATTCCCTGTAAGATCATCTCTCATAGAGACTCATTATTCACATCAGCCTTTTGGAGAGAGTTGTAGGCAGCATTGGGCACTAGGCTCAATTTTAGTACAACGTATCATCCTCAGATAGATGGTCAGACCGAGAGAGTCAATTAGGTATTGGAGGATATTTTGTGCATGTACGTGATTGACCATTAGGTCAATGGGAGGAATACCTGCATCTGATCAAGTTTGCCTATAATAATTGGCATCATTCTTCTATAGGTATGCCACCTTATCAGGCCTTGTATGGTAGACCTTGTAGGACACCCTTAAGTTGGGACATGATTGAGGATAGAGTATCTATTGGTCCTCAGTTAGTCAGAGAGATGGAGCAGCAGGTGGATCTGATTCGATGATGTCTTAGAGAGGCATAGGATAGACAGAAGAAATATGCAAACGTGAAGAGGGTTGATAGAGAGTTTAAGGTCAGAGATAGAGTCTTCTTGAGAGTGAAACCGCACAAGAGTCTGATTCGATTCAGAAAGGGCTCTAAGTTGGCACCTTAGTTTGTTGGACCATTTGAGATCTTGGAGAGAATAGGACCAGTTGCATATCATCTAGCTTTGCCACCTAGCATGTCACGCATCCACAATGTGTTCCATGTTTCTATACTTTGAGGATATATTTATGATGAGACTCGCATGATATATTGGGATGCCTTGCAGGTGGATTTGAATGGGAAGCTAGCACTGGAGCCCATTTGTATTTTAGCTCAATGGACCCTTGCACTTCGAGGCCAAGAGCTGGACCAAGTTAGGGTCCAGTGGGATTGTTATGATGAGGTCACGACTTCATGGGAGGATGCAACACAAATGAGATCTTAGTACCTATATCTTTTTGATGAACTCCAGGAGGAAGTTCATGCCTAGTAGGGGAGGATGTGAGGCCTCACCCCGACCCATCATAGCTCAGCTGATACAAATATTTTGATACATTATGATTCGATATTTTGGGACATTATATTTGATGGATTAGACATTATTAGTATTTATTATGTCATGTGATAATTACTTTAGTATACCTTATTGATGATGTTTATGATGTTTTAGGTATATGCATGCATTATGATGATTATTTCAATATTTTAAATTCAAATGGGAAAATATGTTATGCTATTATGAGTATGTAATTAGTTATGGATAGCAGGTGCAAAAATGGAAAAAGATTATTAAATGAAAATGTAGAATGTTCAGTCAATTGATTATGCAATTTGATTTGTCTATATATATGCATGTGATTTTATTGAGCTACTGATGTTTAATTTAGTGTGCAGGAAAATTACCATGGAAATTATTGGAGAACTAGTAACCAACCATATGTGCAAACTATATAGCCAAGGTTGAATCTAATGAAGAAATTCAAACCTCATTGTTAAGTGATTTGATTTGTGACCGTAAATTGAATGTATGTGTTAGGTGTTTTCACTGTGCAATTAGTGGCATGTCAATGTTGTATTATGTTATTTTATAGTGTCACTTGACACTTGTTATGTGTTTATGTAATGACATGCCTACTAAGGTTGGAAATGTAACCCAATTAGATTATTTAAAATTAAATTTTGTTCTAGTCACTTTTAGAGGCCAAAAAGTGGTCCTAAGGATCAATTTTAGCAAAATCCTAGTACCTTAGTGATAGGGGTATGGGTTAGAAA